>WSTH01001595.1:0-11699 GCA_019616345.1 Ceratobasidium sp. 395
TGATTTCTCCGCTCGCTTGCTTGCCGTCGCCTTGTGCGCTTGTGCAAGCGTCGCTTAGATGTGTTTCCGTGTGCTCTCGCTTCCCGCTCGCTTGTGCTCGCTTAGTACTCGTGTAGTTGACTGATTTGTAATGATTGCAATATATAAACAGAGTGAATCGTTCTGGTTAACCCCAAGAACGATTCACCTTGTCGTTTCCCCCATTCTTCACTGTGCTGAACAACCTCTAAGACATTTGGAGTTGTCTAGCACTCAAAACTCCGTCCACAAGTTCAGTTCCTCACGGGTTGTGACATCTAGGACTACCTACACCACCCACATCACCTGTGAGCTCACCGAGATACAGCCAATCTACAAAAACTCTGGGTGCAGTCTAGTCAACTCTGGGTGAAGTCATAGAGATGAGACATCAATGTTCAAACCATGTATCTAGAAACAAGCTCAAAAATCCAGAACTCTCAGACCATCTTCACTGTCAAGATCACCTGTAGACTCAGAGAGATATGGCCAATCTACTACAACTCCAGGTCAAATCTAATCAGCTCTGGGTGACATCTGACAAAGGCAACATTGAGGTAAGAGGTGTCTGTATACAAAAATAGCCCAAAAACTCAGCATCTCAAAGCTACCTCCACCATCACAACCACTAGCAAAGTCACAGAATTACAGCCAATGTACAATAACTCTGGGTCAAATTTAACCAGCTTTGGCTCACAACCTGCGCAGTCATGCACAGCAAATCCTGCCAACCAGCCATGTATTAAGTGCTGGCTCATCACCTTTGAACTCCTCAGTGGATACAGTGGTACCACTGCCGGGCTGCACTATCAATAACCCATCTCAACACTTTGGGTGATTGGGTACCACTCACATTGGAGATGAAGTATGTTTTGCACTCCAGTAGGAACGCCTTCGCTGCGCTCCCCTTCTTTCCATTGAACTTCTCTGGCGCTGGGATCTTGCTCTTGGGGTGCGCCGGGGCAGCAGTCTGACTTGCAGCGCGCACGACTTGTTCCAGAGGTGCAGCCAAGGCCTGTCCAAACATATTGGCCAAGTTCTGCATCATGCGTGCCCCTTTGGCTTCTTCCGTCTCTCTAGGTGGTGCTGGGGTATACCCCCTGATATTGCTAGGCGCTGTGGGTACGTCCTGGTCTGCTGCTGGGCCTCCCTGGACAGCGGGCTGATTGTCTTCCGGGTCTTCTTCAATGGCGACAGGGAGGCGACGCGGGGCTGCAGGTGTGGATGCTCCCAAGGGGTCAAAGTCGCCGCCTATGGAGTAGGACTGGTGTTCAACAGCTGGGTGAGTGCTTCCTCCTGTGTCCCTTCTATAGCGCTCAGTGTCCGGGGCCTTCCCCTTGGTGTCTGAGGGATCGTCGGACCCAAACCTTGTGCGCACTGCGTACTGTCTGTATGCAGATCCAGTGGCCTGCAAGGGGCGGGAAGTATCTGGCAATGCTGCCGTTGTCTGTGTGAGTTGAGCGCTGGCTTGTGTGCTCGAGAGGTTTTGCAGTGCATCTTGCACGGTGTTGTTGATGAGGGTAGTGATGCGCTGTTCCATCTCGGTCACAGTGTCTTGTATGTTGCGCTGGACGCGCTCTAGAGCGGTATGGAACGCTGGCAATGCGTCGGTCCTTGGCCCAATCAGATAAGGGTAAAGACGTTCTAGCTTGATGCAATCTTCCGGGCCGTACAGGAAGGCGCTTGTTGTGGTTGGTGTAGGAGCGGTCTCTGTGCTTGTTGTTGCGCCAAGCTGTAGGGTTGGCGGCTTTGCAGAGGCGCAAGCAGACGCTGTGCCCGAGGGTTTGCGCTCTGGGGCGTTAGCCATAGCGTCGCAGAAAGACAGAAAGGGATATAAACTTTGGTATGAGTTGGCCAAGGGGTTGTCCTAGCCAAATGTAAGGTTGTTGTAGTCGATAGAACGCAAGCACAAAGTGCAGTTGAGCAGAGGTATAATGGAGTGCAGCCAGAGTGAGGCAGAGCAGGCAACAGCCTTGTAAGAACGATTCACAATGTCACAACCCGTCTAGAAGTGAACTTGTGGGTGAAGTGAGCGGGTGCAGGCAGCTCCAAATGTCTTAGAGTTTGCACTGCAGGTTGTAGAATGGGGATAAGACAAGGTGAATCATTCTTGGGGTTAACCAGAACAATTCACACCGTTTATATATTCAAACGATTACAAATGGAGCTACTGCGCGAGTACTAAGCGAGTACAAGCGAGAGGAAAGAACAAGGGAACACATGAACAACTAAGCGACGCTTGTGCAAGCGCACAAGGCGACGGCAAGCAAGCGAGCGGAGAAATGAGATAAACAAGTGAGACTAAGCGAGAGCGCATGACAAACACGGAAAACTACAGATGGCGAGCACAGCAGACCGAGGAGGGGCAAGAGAAATGAGATGTTATGATTTGAGGATCATGACAACTGAGTGGAGACTGCATGCAGCTCCAATCAGCAACAGAACCAACCGAACTAACTGTTGTCCAGCTCAGTCAGGCAAAACTAGTTGGCCCGATTTATTACTAACTTGGTACTGGTAAGTTCTCTGGCTAATGTTTCAGCACTGACAAGGCACTGCAAACTAACACAGCGCCTGTGAGTTCTATAGTTGCTAATTTGACCAAGGGTAAATCTCCCCCTCCTCCTGATTGCAGGGCAAATAGACTCACCTCAAACCAATTTGCTCAACATCAATTTCTAGACTCCCGCTGTCATGACATGACACGCTTCCACATATTATATTTCATTTTATCATAATTTCTTCGGACACATACCTTTTCTAGAGCATTTGTAAGGATGTGTCATTTCTTTGTCATCAGGGTTCATTAGTCAGAAGTCACCTGATCTCAGAATATTCCAGAAGTCTTTGTCACCTTGTATTTCACATCTCATATCAAATACCTGTATGACTTGGTACGTTTCTCAGTTTGTTGGCATAGATACAAGGCTGTGTTCCTTAATGTATATAACCAAGGGCAAGTTTGAGGTTGCAGACCAAGAACTTGACCTCCTCGTCTATATAGTTCTTTCTTACATCCACTTGGTCACTGGGATATCAGTCGCCCATACCACTGAGCTTTTATCATTTATCATTGAGAGGACTCTGACATCCACTCTCCTTGCTTTTAGTCCCTGAAGAACTAATCTGGTCACTGCAATATGTTGGCAAGCTAATTCAACACCCTTTTAGTCTGCCCTAGCCTATGAGGAGCCAAATCAGAGATTGGACAGCTAAAACACCTACTTTTTGGTTGTCAGCAGCAGAACAAAGCCATCCGGTGAGGTGGCTACTGATCCAGGCAACATCAGTTCAGATTTCACCAACTCAGGGGCTTCTACTCAGGTTAGGCCAGGTTTTACAGGGGTTTTTCACTGACACAGCATTGCTGACCATATAGGTTAAAAAAATGAGCTCAATGCCACCACTTAGCATTGAGTGATCAGTGAGTGTATGTGCTACTGTCACAACCCGACTAGAAGTGGACTTGTGAGTGGAGTGAATGAGTGCAGGCAGCTCCAAATGTCTTAGAGTTTGCACTGCAGATTGTAGAGTGGGGATAAGACGAGGTGAATCGTTCTTGGGGTTAACCAAAACAATTCACACTGTTTATATATTCAAGGGTTACAAATGAAACTACTACGCGAGTACTTAAGCGAGTACAAGAGAGAGGGAAGAACAAGGGGACACATGGACATCTAAGCAACGCTTGTGCAAGCGCACAAGGCGACGGCAAGCAAGCGAGCGGAGAAATGAGGTAAACAAGCGAGAATAAGCGAGAGCGCATGACAAAGACAGATAGCTACACATGGCACACAGAGCAGACCAAGGAGGGGCAAGAGAAATGAGATGTCATGAATTGAGGATCATGACAGCTACATCAAGAAGCCAGTGCCAGGATGCTGAGGAATTACAAGGATTTTAGATATAGAAGGATGAGTGTATCTTAGCAGTGAATATCACTGGGTACCAGGTTGTAAAAAAGCATACAGGCTGAGCTGGTGATTTGCAAGGCAAGCAGAAAATATCCAGGCTGTGCTTTGATGAGAAAGTCCCAAGCATGGTGTCATTGTTGGTGGGTCTGCTGTTGGCTTGTAAGCGCCTATAATGCCCAGTAGCAGGCTGCTATATGTAGAACACCCTTGGCATGCCTAATATTGGCCTGGTCACAAGATAATCTCAGATTTACTGAATTACGTGAGAAAATGACTTGTTTTGTCATCAGTCACATAGAACACAAACATAAGCAGTAGTGGTTAACTCAACATATCATTGGAGAGCGCGTAAAAGCCAAGGAGAGATATCATGGGCAATGGGGGAAAGCAGCAGATAGAGTGGCCAGCATGTGTACCAGCAGGAGCAGCAGCCACACTTGGGTTGAAGAATTGTTGGGGATGTGTTGTGGTGGAGGTGTTGGGACTGGCCATTTTGATGATGTCAACAATGTGATCAACTTCTTCATTTGCAGTGCCTTTGGGTTCCTCGTTGTCGCTGGCAGTGAGTGCAGCAATCAATGGACTTGTGTCCGTGTCCTCCTGTTCTTTGATGACCTTAAAGTCTGTTGTGCAGGGCAAGAAACTACCTTTTGCATTGGTGGCAGACTGAGTAAGTTTGAAAAACAGAACCTCTTGTGGACCTTTTGCTGGTGTTCTCAGATACCTTCTTGTTGTCAGGTTGGAGTATTGGCACTTGTGCAGAGGTTTGTTGTTGTCTGGGTTGGTGGGGCCTGGTTGTCACTGCAGGTGTCCACTCTCATTGTGCCAGATAACTGACAGACCATAGCGCAAGTAGGGTACATAGCTGGTCCACAGGTTGATGCGCTGGCTAGCCATGTTGGCCAGCACTGCCTGTTATGAAGGTACACCCACACACTTGAATTTGGGTGCAGGCTGGGCAGGTGGATCTCATTGGGGCACAAATGGTGTTCCACCTGGTGGTGGGGGTACAGGCAGGACAGTGCTGAGGACTATCAGGTGCGGAGGGTGTGGTACAAGAAGTGGGCACTGGCAGCGTATGGGAGTGGTCCAGGCAAGTGGCCAAGCAGGAATTGGGAAATGAAGACAGCCAGTGCAAAAAGATGATTTATTGGCATGAGAATGCCAGAATGGTGTAACACCCCCATGCATTCAACCCCAACACCCAACCCAATGCTGATATTTGACTCCCATGCAGTGAACTGGAACATAACAGGTGTGTTCTCCAGCCCAAGAAGGATGGTTCTGAGATGGCACATCACTTGCATGCTGTTGCCAGTGTGGTGCAGAAGCCTGAACTCCCACAAAACTGGGGCTATCAAGCTTGACTACAGCCCCCTTTCACAACCCGTGAGGAAGTGAGCTTGTGATTGTAGTGTGGAGTACAGGCAGCTCCAATTGTCTTAGAGAATGCTCAGTACAGTGTATCTGGGTAAAAGGACAAGGTGAATTGTTCTTGGGGTTAACCAGAACAACTCACACAGTTTATATATTGAAGGCTTTACAAATCATAGAACTATGTGAGCACTAAGCGAGTACAAGCAAGCGTGAAGCAAGAACACATCACATCACATCTAAGCAACACTTGCACCAGTGCACAAGGCAACAGCAAGCAAGCAAGCAGAGAAACAGAAGGACACAAGTGAGAACAAGCAAGATCAAGAGGAATACAGGAAAACAGACAATAAGATGTGGCACATGCACAAGGGGCAAGAAAGAGAAGGATGTCTTGATCAATGATCATGACACCTTCCTACAGTTGGGAGGACTGGCATCACAAGCCAGAATGCCCCAACCACCCTCCCAGCCCAAAACAAGCGGTTCAGAGAGCCACTGTTGGGCACGTCCAGGTTGAGTTCCCAATTCATTGGAGTGGGAACCAAAGCTGCACACTCAGACCCACCTGAACATGAGGAAAAAAGTGGCACTATAGTTGTGGCTAATTAGGGCTAATTAGCTCTAATTATTGGGTTAGGCAGTTTAGCTACCCCCCCCCATTCTGTAGCCCTAATTGGACCTGATTAGAACGGGGGGTCTCTAATTATCCTCGATTATTCTCAATTAGGGTCAATTATTGGTGGATTAGGATTTACAAACTTGCTGTCCTTTTTACATACAGCAGCCTAGAGGCTTAGTAAGCATGCCTAGAGTGTTCTGGCAGCTCAAAATGCCTTCAAAGTGTGAATTATCACCAATTATCACTAATTAGCCTAAATTAGCCCAAATTAGAAAAATCCTGTTATTTAGCAAGAATTAACATTTCAACTTCTATTTAGAAATCCATATTTTCCTGATGAAAGCACAATGTTGCAGCTGACTAGTGGGTCCAAGTGTTGGCTGGCACACCATGCAGCCTGGAGTGTTAGTGCATTTGGGGACCTTGGCCCTTGCCACTTCAAGTTATGTGGTGGTTACGCTAGCAAAGAGCAACACTAGTCATGTGACTGTCTATAAGCTGTACTGCCAACTGTCAACTAAAATGACTAAGGTTTGAACAATAGTAACAAATGGGATTATAGCTCATTTAGGCTGTTCATATGATCCTCATTGCCTGTGTTCCTGTCATCCTGGCTACTGTGTTTGCCACTGAAAAACCTAATATTACCCAGAGTTACTCTCAACCTGACCCAGAGAACCAGAACTTGACCCAGAAAACAGGTATTTTTTACCTGGAGACTTGTTATATTTCACCCAGAGTTCCAGAATTTTCCACCTGTAGTCACCGTGTACACCACCTGGTCACCTGTGTCATATTAACTGTCAGCCACTGCTGGCTGCCGGAACCATAACATGGGGTGGTGCACTCTCTGTTGGTTCAAAGTGATGCTCACTGTCAGGATACTGACTGGACATAGACTGACTGTGATGTGTACATCATATCGAGAGTGTTTGTGGGATGAGCAATCCATCATCTGTAATGTAAGACTGTGAGGCAAGTATTGAGTGTCTTCTTCTGAGCATTCAACTTCCCCTCCGACAACTCCCGCATCATGTATGTGTTGATGAACCTGAAGGAGGGACTCCCCAAGCAGTGGGGACAACACTATCTAAACAAGCTGATTGCCGGGGAGCCCGACGCCTACCTCACTGATTGGGACACCTTTGAAGCCGGCTTCCTTGCCAATTGGTCCGACCCTGCAGCTCACCAAGTAGCCGAGCGGCAGATCAACGCACTACAACAAGTCGGCAGCGCTAGCAACTATGCCACAGAGTTCAGGGTCATTGCATCCGAGCTGGACTGGGACGACGCCGCGCTGATGGCCGCTTTCCGCCGAGGACTCAAGCCCTTTGTCAGGAGCAAGCTCATTGAGCACTCTATTGGCAGAACTATCACTACGCTTGAAGACCTCATTACTACAACCTCCCTTATTGACAAAACGCTCTTCGAACCTTTACAATGTGCTGCAATCCAATCCAGATCATCTTTGCTTCCTATTGACATTGAGGGAACCACAGGCCCTCCCCAACTCGCTCTCATTGACTCCGGCTCCTCAGCCAACTTCATAGACCCTCAGGTGGCCCGCCGCCTATCCATACCCCTGTCTGAACTCTCCTCCCCCCGCCGCGTGGTCGGCATCAACGGCAAAGAAGTCAGGGATGCAATTCGCTTCAGATGCAACATCACATTCTCTGTAGAATCATACTCCTTCACCCAACAATTCTCCTGCCTCCCGCTTGGAGACAGGGACATCAGTCTTGGCTTACCATGGCTGAAACTCGCAAACCCGGACATTGACTGGCCCACTATGCGCGAGTCCATCACTGAACCCTTGATAGGGAAGGCTGGAACCGTCCCTGACGACGGCAAGGCACCGTCCTCGCTTCCTGAAGAGTTCCATGAGTTCATGCGCGTCTTTGGCGTAGAATTCTTCACCACGCTGCCCCCTCACCGCGCATATGACTGCGCAATCCCTTTAGAAGAAGGCAAAGACGTCCCGTATGGCCCTATCTACTCAATGACTCCGGCTGAGACTGCTGCGCTCAAGGAACACATTGATGAGGAACTGGCTGCTGGCAAGATAAGAGCCAGCACCTCCCCTGCTGGTGCCCTCGTCATGTTTGTCAAGCGAGCTGATGGCCGGCTGCGCTTGGTGTATGATTACCGACGCCTCAATAACATCACCATCAAGAACCGCTATGCGCTGCCCCGTCAAGACGAGCTGCTTGAGAACTACACCATGCCAAGATCTTCACCAAGCTAGAATTGAGACAAGGCTACAACAACATCAGGATTAAGGCAGGAGACGAGTGGAAGACCGCATTCCGCACCAAATATGGGCATTTTGAGTACCTAGTCATGCCCTTTGGTCTTACAAACGCTCCCGCAGTCTTCCAGCGCTTCATGAACAACATTTTCAGGGATCTGCTTGACGTCTATGTGATTGTGTACTTGGATGACATCTTGATCTTCTCCAACAGCCGGGAGGATCATGTCAAACATGTGAATGAAGTCCTCAAGCACTTGCAGCAACACCAGCTGTTCTGCAATCCTGACAAGTGCTTCTTCTTCGTCACTGATGACTTGTATATCGGCTGAGTTATCACCCCTGAAGACATCTCAATGGAGCAGGATAAGGTCAAGGCGATCATGGACTGGCCTGCGCCCCGGAATGTGAAACAGGTTCAAAGCTTCTTGGGGTTTGTCAACTTCTATCGACGCTTAATCAATAACTTCAGTTCCATTGCCCGACCCTTGCACAACCTGACACATAAGAATCAATCATGGGCTTGGGAAGACGCTCACCAGTCAGCTTTTGAAGCAATCAAGGTTGAAATTTGCAAGGAACCCGTGCTCGCTCATCCTGATGAATCCCAACCCTACATCCTGGAGACTGACGCTTCTGGAACTGCCCTTGGCGCTGTGCTGTCTCAACAGCAATCAGATGGACGCTTGCACCCTATTGCCTTCTTGTCTTCCAGCTTCTCTCCGGCCGAGCTAAACTACGATACCCATGACAAGGAGCTGCTAGCTATCGTGCGCTCCTTTGAACACTGGCGCATTTTTCTGGAAGGCACTGAACAACCGGTCACTGTCTTAACGGATCATAAGAACTTAGAATATTGGAAGGAGGCTAGGACATTCAATAGAAGACACGCTCGTTGGCACCTGTTCCTGGCATCTTACAACTTTGCGATCGCCCACAGGGCTGGGAAACAGTCTGAGAAGCCTGATGCTTTGTCGCGGCGCGCAGATCACGTAGAAGGGGAGCCGGAGCCTCGGGTGATGCTCCCTGAGTCTGTGTTCCTAGGGTATGCCGCCGAAATTTCTGCCTCCATGATGGATCAAATCAAGGATGCTTTGCCTGATGACCCTAGCTTAGAGCTTGTGATCTCCGCCGCCTCTGACCCTGAGTCCCTGCCTAAGACTGTCGCTGCTAAGTTCAAAGACTATACAATGGAAGACGGCCTGCTGTTCTATCAAGGCAGGGTTGTTGTTCCTGATGAACCTGAGCTCAAACAGGAGTTGCTATCTCATTTCATGACACACCGGCCGCTGGACATCAAGGACGCGCGCGAACCCTTGAGCTGATATTGCGACACTACTACTGGCCTGCCATGAAGTTTCAGGTCAACCGCTACATGGACTCTTGTGAAATCTGCCAAAGGAGTAAAGGCCAGGAGAAACACTTCGCTCTACAACCCCTAGCTATTCCTGATGGCCCTTGGGAAGATGTTTCAGATGATTTTATTGTCAAACTACCAAAGAGCAAAGGCATGGACAGCATACTGGTGGTTGTAGACAGGTTCTCCAAGATGCTGCACTTAATTCCCTGCAAGGAGACCGCCAATGATGAAGATGTTGCTGAAATGTTCCTCCAATATGTCTGGAAACTGCATGGCACCCCAAAGCGGACAGTGTCTGACAGGGATCTACATTCAACTCCAAGTTCCTGAAGGCCCTGTACAAGTCCCTACAGATCCATCCCTCGTTTTCAACAGCCTATCACCCGCAGTCTGATGGACAAACTGAGATCAAGAACCAGTGGGTTGAGGCATATCTGCACTCCTTCGTCAACCACAAGCAGACCAACTGGGTGGACTGGCTGCCATTGGCTGAGTTCTGCCACAACAACTCCAGGAGCGATGCAACCGGCAAATCCCCATTTGAGATCATCTATGGCTACTCCCCTGTCATTGACCCTTCTCTGGAACCCACAGTGATAGCAGTTGCCGACGACAGAGCCACTGAGCTTCACAAAACAATTGAGGAGATCAAGGCCACGTTGCAATGGACACAGGAACGCTACAAGAGCGCTTACAAAGCATCTGTACCACCTGAGTTCTCACCTGGCGATAAGGTTTGGCTCCTGAGCAAGCACATCACGTCGCAGCGCCCCAGCAAGAAGCTTGATCACAAGCGCTATGGTCCTGTTGTTGAGGAGCGCATTGGTTCACATGCATACAGACTGAAACTCCCTGACTCCATGAAGACCCACAACGTTTTCCATGTTTGTTTGTTATCCCCCGTCACTGAAGACCCCCAGTTCAAGCGCACGTTTACTCCGCCACCTCCCATTGTTACTGAAGGAGAGGAGGAGCTCCATGTGGAAAAGCTACTTGATTGGAAGGTTCAAAACGCCAAATGATACTACAGGGTCAGATGGCAGGGCTATGGGCCGCTTGGTGACACATGGGAACCGGCTAAGGAGCTGTCTCACTTGGCAAGGCTGATACGCAAGTTCCAAGCGAACCACCCGGACGCCCCGGCGCCCAAAGACCCTATACCTGAGAAACTGCTCCCAGTTAAAAGTAAGAAGACCAAGGCTCGTTCCAGCAAGCGGAAATCCTCCTGTTTTGCAATCTTGCAAGCTGCTACTGCCCTCCTCACTGCCCAATCTGCTCAGACTCCTGCCTCCCACCTCTCCTGCCAACATGTCGCTGCCCCTAGACACCAACTGCATTACCAGCATGGAGTTCTACCTCCAGCTGCTTCCGCAGACCCTCCTACGCTGCCTGGGCAACGAGAGCGTCCTGCAGTGCACCTTGATGTCTGCCAGGATGCGCCGCGCTTGTACCTTCGCAGGCCACGGGCTTTTTGCACACCCAACCCTCGGGTATTTGCACTGGGTAGACTTCCAAGGTCAACCCTTCCCCAAGACCCTACGCAATGCGCCGGCTTATCGATGGCTGCACCTCATCACCCACGGCCCCAGAAACTTCGTGCTGCTTGCTCAGTGGCACTCAGACGGTCTCTCCTTCACTCCCTTGCCGGACCCCAAGACTCCCGAGGACTATGCGCTCGCCATCAGCATGGAGGACTTGTATCCACAGCACCCCGACAAGCAGGCTCTCCCTGCTGCTGTCCCCAAGGAGTTAGCCGAAGCACCTGCCGGACATTGGGAGTATGGGCCTGGCTCCTGGGGAGACAGGAGTTGGACCGGCTGGGGAGAACCTCTCGCTGACCCTCCTCGCAACCCTGACGCCTGGAACCACTGGCCTGCTGACTCCGCCTAACAGGCCTTTGTTGGGGGGTAATGTCATGATCCTCAAATCATGACATCTCATTTCTCTTGCCCCTCCTCGGTCTGCTGTGTTCGCCATCTGTAGTTTTCTGTGTTTGTCATGCGCTCTCGCTTAGTCTCACTTGTTTA
The DNA here is from genome assembly GCA_019616345.1 of Ceratobasidium sp. 395. Taxonomy (NCBI): domain Eukaryota; kingdom Fungi; phylum Basidiomycota; class Agaricomycetes; order Cantharellales; family Ceratobasidiaceae; genus Ceratobasidium; species Ceratobasidium sp. 395. The sequence goes on from WSTH01001595.1 coordinate 11,564, forward strand.
TCTCATTTCTCCGCTCGCTTGCTTGCCGTCGCCTTGTGCGCTTGCACAAGCGTCGCTTATGTCAGAGTTCCCAATGATGCGATAGGTGATAGTAAAGGGTATGAGGACGAGATGCCTCAGTGACCAAAGGATATGA
>WSTH01001596.1:0-11685 GCA_019616345.1 Ceratobasidium sp. 395
TCGCACCCCGCCTCGGGCGACTTTTAAGACTTTAAGCACTATATAGTACTCCAAGGCTGGGGGGGATTTTCCTGATGTTTGCCTTCATTAAGTTGCCCATAACGGGCATTGATCTCACGTCAGAAGAGAGTTGTATCATGAAGCCATAGGACTACTTGGTTTCCCAACATAACAATTTCTAAGTAGGACTGTACCCACTGCCTTGCCGAACCTGATAGATAACATATGACATCAAGGAAAGCGACGTGACCATTTATTACCACGTGACACTTTTGTCCCTTTTGTATCTTATATGGTATTCAATGTGCTTGCGTACCTTGCGAAGTTAAAATCTCGAATGTGCAACCTTCTCTGGTAAAACAAGGGGCTTGTACCATACACATGATATTATCGGTATGTTTACACCGTGTGTAAGGTCACACAAGCCTTGTTCACCAAGCTGAAGGTGTAGATATATTTTTGCAACCTTACCAAGTCAAAGCAAGAAAGATATAAATATGCGAAAATCTCACCTGCCCTGATGAACTCATTCTACTCGAGGGTGGGTTGGGTGGATTTGTATCTCTCACGTTTGTAGCTCAACACTGACTTGTGGTTTGGAGCGGCTATGGAGTTGTGTGGGGTTTCTTCCAACGGGCCGGTTGGTGGCACAGGTGGTCAGGGTAGGTTGGCCGGTTGGCCCTTGTTTGGGGCACTCGCCGGGGTCCTAGGTTGCTTGGCGTGTTTTACTCGGCCAGGGCCGCAGCCGCGCGGCTATTTAGTCCAGGTGATGTTTGAGCTCTTTTGTCCGCCTCCCTTGACTTGTGTCGGCTCCTTGTCAAGTAAGTGTTTGTCCCTTCTGTTTGGACTCAAGTTATTCTAGAGGCTAATCTCTCGCAGCTTGGGGCCCGGCAGCAACAACTCGGTCTGTAGTGTGTTCAGTGGCAGGTGGGCTGGTACGAAAGCCACGTGTGGAAAACAGCTTACCCTACATTACAGCTATTCGCAGCAAACTGCTAATAAATATCAACACCTACTCTATTAGGCCCGGCTCTACCGCCGACGTTATCTTTAGCCTTTCGTGTATTTCAGGGCCTAGTGAGTATAATCCCAGCTCCAACCACTCATAAGGTGACTAAACTATCTACACCTTAGCCAAATATGCCAACCTACTTCGGTGGAGGATTCATTAAACCTTTTTTTCGCTATCTCTCTGTCTAATTGACTTTTCCTCCTTGGTCGTGGCCTCCCATGCCTGTCGAAAGAGCCCCTGTGTAGATATTGATGACATGTAGTATATACGTCAATATAATCAAGTGCTTTAAATATCTCCTTATTAGAACATTGGGTTCTTGTTGATGATTGAATCGCTAGATACGTATATGGAACATTGACAACATAATCATGCATTATCCACCTTGTTGGTCCTTTCAAAGTGTAATTAGCAAGTGGCCGCTTCTCAAGGATCGAAGGCATTGTGCACCTTGCAAAGGTGGACACGCATTGTGTCACTTTCAAAGTGTGAGGTTGAAATATATTTCAAAATCAGACCTCAGACAATCCTTGCAAACCATATCTACCTCGTATATCTTATCATTGCATATAAGGTAATATATTACTGAAACACTTTTCCTGATGGATGAAGGCCACTTTCTGGTCTTTGTTGTGGTTGGACATGTTGGTGTCCATGAAGAGGTGACAAGAGGTCATAAATTTTTTAAGCTCTTGGCATTTGGAGCCATCGAATTTATCGGGTTTGGCCATTTTGACCTGAGTGGTGTTAGCTGGGGGTTGTAGAGGGGGTGGTTGTTGCTGGCCCCCACCCTGTCCTCCAGCCGGACCACCTCCTTGGCCACCTTGAGCGCCCCCAGGAGGTTGAGGAAGACTTTGATTGGTGATAACAGTGTTAACAAGGGCCTCAATGCCCACAACACGATTAAATGTGTTGGTTACATCCACGCTGGCTAAGCTGAGTTGCTCGTCAAAATGTGTTTGGTCATTGGTCATTTGGGTTTCAAAATCTTGGATTTCTGTACGAGCTATAGCTAAATTCTCTCTTATATTGTCTACCACTAATACAACATTTGTCATAGCGTTACATAGCCATGTGATCTGTTCCCCCATTGTCATATCTCCAAAATTGGGAGGTGGGGCCGCCATTGTCTTCTCTTTTCCTTTTTCGTGTATTAAAGTATGAGGGGGTTGCGACTTCTTCCTCTTGATGAGCCGGTGGCTCCTCTGTATACAAGTATTCCCACTTCTGATACCACAACAACCATGCTAAGTTTGAAGCCCTTTTCTTATAGAGGCTTGTAAACGTGTTTGGTATGTCAATCAGATACAACCTGATGTTTCCGTTGGGTTTAATTGTCCAACCAATATGCGGCAGGATTGCTGGTTCAAGTTGAGATGTCTCAGGTGTGGGATACCTGAGAGTGGGTGGTGGTCTTGCTTGAGGGGGAGGTGCGACAGCCAAAGGTTTGGCACGAGCGTTTAAAGGAGGTAACACTAAGAAGGAGATTGGTATTGGTTGATGGCAAAAAAAGAAATTTGATGACAAACTGTTTAGAGGCGGGATTTGAACTGATGGAAGGTTTCTTTGATGCGATATGTGTTCCTCTTTGGGCAATAAGGGCACTGGATGGTATTAGACCCGTTGTTAGGTCTAAGGCAGATGTTGCAACTGGGCGAACCGGGAGGTGTGACGAAGCACTGTTGTGCTCAATTGCAAAGTTGTTGGGGTTTGACTGGGATGTAGCGGATAGTAGATTCGCAAGGTCCTCCTTTACAAACTTTGGCTGGGGAATATGTTTTCCAGCAGCGAACTTCGGGGTGGAACCAGTTGCAGTAGCAACAACAGTGATGTTCTTGTAGAGCCAGATTAGGTCGTGCGTTCACCTTAAAAGGCTACTCAATCAATAGTTAACTGCTTCTAGGCGCTAACCCTTTGCCTCTGTCACTAGCATTGGACAGTCACTGCCAGCTCATAGCCTAAGCGTCTGGTGTGGTATCTGCAAGCGGTGCTTTTGGCTGACTAAGGGCGGATATGATTCCCGACCGAGGTGAAGATCACACTATAAGAGGGCGGTACTCCCTGGTTACTAGTAGGACGTCCTTGCTTTTGATTATTACAAGGGACACTGTTGATCTACTGTTTCACCAGACCAGTGCTTGTCTCGAATAGGTTCTTAACAAAGTATAATGGAGGGAGACAGCGATGAGAGGAAGTTTGACAGCGTAAACTGTCATGATCATCTGATCAAGACATCCATGTTCTCTTCCCCCTCCTGCATGTGCCATGTGTTGATGCTTGCTTAGCATGTCGCTTGTCTTGTTCTCCCACTTATGTCACTTAGTTCTTGCTTGTTTGATTTGTTTTCCCTCTCGCTTGTGTGCGTCGCTTAGTATGCTTGTACAAGCGACACTTAGATGTGTTACTGTTTCCTCTCGCTTGTAGTCCGTGTAGTTGTCACTTAGCTGATTACCTCAATATATAAGTGCTGTGAATCGTTCTGGTTAATCCCAAGAGCGATTCACCTTGTCTTTTCCCCACTCAACACTTCACAGTGCAACCTCTAAGACATTTGGAGTTGCCTGTACTTCACTCATACACTCACAAGTTCACTTCCTCACGGGTTGTGACATAAACAACTGCTGCAACAACCTACAAAGAACTTGACCTAATGTCAAGGCTCCTCAAGGATAAGTGATATAAATGGTAAAGGGTATGAGCACAAGATGGCTCAGTGACCAGAGGATGTAAGAAGAACTGTTAACTGACAAGGAGGTCAAGTTCTTGGTCTGTAACCTCAAACTTGCCCTTGGTTATATACAGAGAGACGCACAGCCTTGTATCTACGTGTACAAAGAACGAGTCATAACTAATTTGATATCAGATGTGAAATAAGAAGCATTAGTCAGACTTCTGGAACATTCCGTATCACGTGATACAGATAAAGGATATTAGAAATATGAGAGGTTATATAAGGTGCTTGGTTATCACACAGATGTCCTATAAAAGGAGAGTGTTTCTGAAAAACAATATAAAATTGGGATTAGGTTCTAGGGAGCGTGTCAAGTCATGACACCAGAGGAGTGTTGTAAAACCAATGTACTTAGTGAATAAGACAACTAACCAGCTTTAAGACACTTGATTCTTGGTAAAGTAGGAAGACACATGAGAAGAGGGACATATGGAGCCTCATGAGGCGCCCAGCCACGCATACATGACCAAATCGTCAGCCAACACCTAATGTACTGTATAGGAGGGGTAACTGTCCCATTACCCACCCATTGCAGCTTGGCCAAACACTTCCCGCTCTGACACATTTCACTATTTACCCCTATCTTGGTTCCAAAGTCAAACATGTCTCGTTACTCTCCCAAACATGTTTGATAGGTCAGGCACTTCTGCTACCCAAGTTGTCCCTCCAAGTCTTTGGCCACGCCACACTCAGGAAAAACATGTGGTAGAAATCAACTGAGTTTTTTGGTAAGTTAATGGATAGCTGCCCGTAAGGGCAAAAGCTATCCTAAAGCTATTCTAAAGCACTCTAAACCCTTATAAAGCATTCTAAAGCTGACGCGACGGGACAGATCAGTGTTTACCGGTTGTCCCACGACCGCCACTTTGGCTCTGTGGGTGTTGTTGTAGGCATACAGGTTGTTAATTTGAAGAGTATGTACATGTTTCTAGCAAAATAACAAAAGCGGGCACGATGCGCAGCGGTGTTTCAACAATGTACTGCTAGAGAAGCTGAGTCAACCCCTGTAGAGCGGCACGCACGACATTTAACAACCGGAATTAGGCAAAGGTATAGTGTACTACGGAGATCTAGTTAGTAAGGATAAATTAATCCTGAAATGTGCCAACGAGCGAAGTCAGCAAGCATAGAGAATGTTGTTAACTCGCTTGCACTTACCAAGACAATACGGGAGATATTTGCAGATGGCAGGGGTAGTAGATACGCCACGGAGACACATAACGTAGTACAAATCACAGTGCCAGAGTGGGTGTTGGCATTGTCAATGGCTAGCTGAGCGGACGGGTGAGTGGTGGCACAGTCAAGTTAAGAAAAACATGAACTCCCAACTGGCTTAGAGCCATTCAAACCAACATTGTTGAAACCGTGGTCAGTTTTGCGAGCGGGAAGCGTGGCTTGAGTAGTTGATGTTGAGTTGAGTTGGGGGGCGGGTGTGGTTAAGCGCAAGTCGTTGCAATTCTGCGATTGATCGTGAAGTTGCTGATTGTCACAGAACCCTGGGTGGCACGTCACGTGCACAACTTTACCTGATACTACTCCACGATCTTGCCTCCGCTTCACCTCTCACCCCCCACTACTTTGTTTTTCTCCTCAACCAAGTACTCCAATCCGTTGCTTGGCTAGCCGTGCTGAGCTGCGTCCCAACAACTGTGCCGAGCAGCAATGCTAACAGCACTGTGGCACTCATTGAATGTCACCAGACGAATCAACTGATGGGTTGACTGAACTAAGGTACCCCACCCTTCAGGCCTTGTTTGCTTGCCACTTTTTTGCTAACGTCTTACCGTTTGATCTTATAGCTGTATTTATGAGTACTGAATCGGTCATACAGCCTGTGAGCATATTGTCCGTGTATGCCCTTCAAACTCACCCCACCATCCATCGCTAGGTTCTTGTCCAGCCCTGTATTTGGGAGCACATACAGCGGAGCTAGTGGAGCGGCAGGCGCACTACTGGGCAGGGGAGAATGCCAGTGCGCTGCGCCATGAGATCACGTGGCTTGCATTGTGACGCGTTCGACTCGCGCTTGACTACGATCATGTCGTGTCAGCGCCTGACGTCGCGTGTCGCTTTTTCTTCCCACCCACTATCCCCTTCAGCACGCCCAGTTGGTTTGCTTAGGCGAGTCCTCCCTACCCGTGAGTCACACTCGCGGTTCAGGAGATTTGGCCAGGCTCGCGCCGCCTCGGCGACACTCGCGTTCCCCAACCTTGCCGGCGACTAAGCCAGCCAGCGGGGTGTGCCACACGAGGCGTGAGCACCGGCCCCCAGCTCAGTATGTTAACTTTACTGTATTCACACTGCAACCCATGACTGGTAGACATATTTTTACTCAACCCACGCGCTTCGCGGGCAAACCCAACCATCATTATTCCCTATTTGTCGCAGCATTGTATCAAATTTTTGTTATTCTGCTAGAAACATGTACATACTCTTCAAATTAACAACCTGTATGCCTACAACAACACCCACAGAGCCAAAGTGGCGGTCGTGGGACAACCGGTAAACACTGATCTGTCCCGTCGCGTCAGCTTTAGAATGCTTTATAAGGGTTTAGAGTGCTTTAGAATAGCTTTAGGATAGCTTTTGCCCTTACGGGCAGCTATCCAATGAATTAACTTGTTTGGCACCTCCCGGTATAACTTGACTCAGCTGCAGCCAGTTAACAGATGAAATTGAAGCATGTTAAATGCATTGCAACTGCACTTCACAATTGCACCCTGAAGTTACACTCATTAATTGCACAATGCAATCACACTTAGATGTTGTACCTCATTTCATCAGCTAAAACTTGGTTGAATAACACACTCAAATTTGATACAATATGATCCTGATGCACTTCACCAACATGTGTCCATTTATGGTACATCAGTAAGTTGATAAATCAGATCACATTCAATTGATTGCATCAAATGTAAACAACCAGGCAATCAAATCATTCACTCAATATATTTGCACTTAAAGCACTATCCACTCATGTAAGAGTCACACTCATATTCTTGTTCTCGGCAAGTCCAGTTGGATCAGGTCAGGTTGAAAAATTAGTTTATACTCAGCAAAAACCTGGAGTTCAAGCATGAACATACTGTTTTACGCAGGAGAGTGGAAGAACACAGCCTGCAAACAAGATTAGTGGGCTGGTTGCGTTGATCGGTGCATGCACTATTATGCAATGCGCATTCACAAGGAGTACAACAAGAGTGTAAGTTAAAGCAATGCACATTTTGATTGTGCGTGAACCGGTATGGACCAACTTGCTCGGAATGACCAGTATGCCTGATTGAGGATGTACAGCATATATTGGGTGTCGTGACCTCGGTCACTGTCTCTCTCTGTGGTCTCCTTAAGTAGTGGCTACGTTGTCTTTAGTCTCAAAAGTGTGTTTGGTGTCTAGTTACTATCTACAGTGTAGGTCTTGGTGGTGGTTGACGAGTATAAAGCAAGCTGGGACCTCCAGGCTTGCTTTGGCCTCGTTATATACCCTGTGGTTGAGGGTGAGTCAATCAGTTCCACAGTCCGCAGCCTGTAGAGTCACGTGTGTTGTGTGGCTGCGGACTGACAATGACTAAGGTGTCACGTGTGTTAGTGAGCAACCTTAGGTAAGTCCTGCGTGGTTTGTTGCGGCTCCGAATCTTATAAGAGCCGCGCTTAGTCCTAGGGTCATGTGACAACTTCACAGGGTCACATGACTTCCCCCTGCACTACTGCACATTAGAAAGGAGAGATGTTTGTGCAGTGGTCGGTTAAGCGCCGAGGTAAGCGCCGAGTAAGCGCTGAGGTCATGTGACACCCCCTGCACTACTGTATATTAGAAAGGAGAGATGTTTGTGCAGTAGTTGGTTAAGCGCTGAGGTAAGCGCTGGGGTCACGTGACTTCGTGGGTCAACGCTGGTTGGGTTGTTGAGTCACGTGATAAGCGCCAAGGTCACGTGATCTGGTTTATAGCATTTATGACTCCAGAGAAAATGCTATAAATCCTCATTAAATATTGTCGTCCTGTTATGACTATTGTCTGGGTCATAACATTGGGCTTGTGAATTGGCAAGACTTTGAATTGCCAGAATCCAAACTTCTGAGTTCCAACCACACCTCAAGGCACTAGAGATACAACGAGTCTCCATTGAGATGGTATACAGCAAAATCTTGACACTTGATTGATGTTTGTGGTGTTGATTTTGACAAGGACAACAAAGAGTGTGTAGTGCAGGCGGAGGCAGAGAACAACCAGGATACCAAGGGGAACAACAACAAGAGCAAAGATAGTGAGCTGGGAAACAGAGTTGGAGTTGAGGTGACAAACCAGAGATAGTGTTCTACAGACTATCCCCATGACTTGGATCGCTTGGAGCCCAATCATCCCAAGTGTTCCAGGCGCGTGATTAGGTCATATCACAACACTTTCAATCTCCTCCGGGTATCTTGAATTCTAGAGCGTCGCCTTTGGTGACAGCAACCTTGCTCAAGATTGGGTCAAGTTTCGTAAGAAAACAAATTCTGATATTTAGAGATGGCACCCGCGCAATGCTTGCAGTTGGCGTAAAGGCCATGATTACAACAAGTGTTGAAAGCAATCTTGATATTGCTAACTGTCCACAGGGCAAGTTTGTCAATATTGTACTCAGCCCCAATGAGCCACCATTCAATTGATCCAACAGCCACAGTCATGTCATTACAACACCTATGTCATGACCTATTCTAGGACTGTGTTCTAAGGACCTGGAGTGACAGATTAAGGCGCTTAATAGCCTTATTTAAGGTCTGATGCGTGGCGATAGTCCCTTTGGACTCGTGGCTTGACGATTTGGCGCGAAGGTAGACCCTTGTGGTCTCATGGCTATGTGGCCCTTAGTATCTTGTGTGTCCCTTGTGGACTGTATAGGGTGGCAGTCTAAAGTACTTAGACAGCACTTGTTAGCTAAGTACTGAAGGTGAGTCTTCTACTCTAGTCAATTGACTAAGTGGCTTGGGAGTTGTTCACAAGTCTCACACTCTAGTCAGTTGACTAAGTTGCTTGGAGGTGTCTTAAGATCACAAAGTTGCTGGCCCAATCTTGAGGTAAAGTCTTTGACTAATAAAAGTAAAGACAGCTTTCCAGTGGCTGGTTGCTTATGTTGGATAAGATGATAAAAGTAATATACTTTTGGAAATATTCAAAGAGTATAGACGAGGTAAAGCAAGCCGGGGTTTCCAGGCTTGCTGCCAGGTCATATATACTGTGTCTACATGGTCTGTGCGCACGTGAGTCATACATGGTAGACAAGGCAGTACATAAGGAAAGTGGTCTAATACAACGAGTCGGCCAATAGAAAAGGAGAGGCTAGGAAAGAAGTGTGCTGCAGCTGGCTGTGTATGACTGCGGTTGATAGTGTAAGGGTGCGCATGAATGGCGCCTTCTAGGGGGTTCCATCACAGCAGTGTGGTGTAAGTAAGGAGCGTGCCACAAGAAAGTGAAAAAGATAGGGGGTCATGGCTAAGGTCACAACAACCTACCGGCCTATATGCTGGTTAAACTAGCTAGTCATGCATGCAGCATCAATCTCCCCAGTATCAAGCCCCATGTTGTATTAATCACTCACGACTCAAAGCCTTTCATGATCCTGATGGACATCTAGAGGATGGAAGGCTAGTTTGGAGCACAAGGAGGTGAGTTGGTGCTTACTATTTCTGATCCCTCCTGCATATTTGTTTATAGACTATGGGTCTCAAGGACCGATAATTGAGTCTGTCGTAGCTGATATTCTAATCCCATCTATGGGACGGTCGTTGAATCTCTATAACATATATGTGGCACTTTCTAGGAGTTTGGAAATGAGTACTATTCAAATCTTGCCAGGCTTTGATGATAAAGCTACTGAATTTGTATTTAGCTAGGGAGAACAAGTGTTTATAAGCTCTCGGTGCAAAATGCTGACATGGTGCAACTAGATATTGATTAAGTCTCCCTTATGGTTCATGAGATACTCCATAGATCACCATGCATGTATGCTATATGGAGCTGGTTTTTTTACCTAATGTTCTTCATTCATCCGTGCTCTTTCTATTTTAGAGCTTAATTATACACTCTTACCGTCTATTTCAAGGTTGTTGTACACGTTACTATTCTCAAAAGAAAGAACAGACAAGAAAAAGCAGACTTGTATGCGTGTGTTTGTGCCTAGTCACGTGATGGGGAAAGCCCATAGTGACATTTTTGAGCTGGTGGAACCTTGCCTGAGCAAGGTAACATAAGCCCCCATCCTGCCCACTGCAATTCCTGCCTCTGACGACTCTGGCCTGAGACTGTTTTTGACCACCCCCCCCCCTTCACGCCTTGTCAAGCATGCCACTACAACATCTTTTGAGTATGCCCCCCTGTCCAAGGCATCGCAGATCGTGCATCATATGCCACTGTATTTGACGTGTTCTCGTCCACCACCCACTGATCCACCTCTGGGTTACAACGTGAGTCTCCTCACGCTCAACGCTAGCATTCTGTTAGTTAATTTATCTATCCCTGCCCTTGTTTTCTCCTTTCCTCGAGACCTGGAACAGCTGTATTCTGGTCCACTCTTTTATTTCGACATATTTTCACCTTTGTTGGTTGACCAGCTTGCTTAGTGTTGACTCTACGTCACAACACTGCAGCGCTCTGGTGCGTCACTTGGTCTGCCCCTGACATCACTTGGGCTGGCCCTCTAATTTGACAACCACACAACCGCAACCTTTCTCGTCCAACAGGATGTTGGCAGTGTGCGGCCCAATCCAAGGAGGGTTTGTCAAGTGGCCTCCCCACCTTGCTCACCATACTGACATTGTTTGTTATCAGCTGCTTGTTGCCGGTTGCTGATTTGTTCCTCATTGTTAGCTGCTCATTGTCTATTGGCTGTCCCTTCTTATTGCCTATGTTGTATCTCTTGCTACTATTTGTTGCTTAACATTGAATTACAATACATGTGATGCCGCATACAATCTACTGTTCTGGCCTGGGATACCAAATTCACAGAATTCAGGATTTTCTGTGAAGTGTGCAGCACATATTAACCGCATCTGTGGTATTAGTTGCACTGGGTGCAATTTGATGTGTGCAGCTGAGTGCAGCTGGGGTAAATGGATGCATTTGGCACCCCCCTGTATAATTGCGTCGACATTTTTTACTGAGGTTCTACAAAAGCGGGGTGAAGTCTGGTGGTCGGGTGACTAGGAACATCAGGAAAATGTGTTTTGTCTACAGTTAGCAACAAAATAATACAATTGTAACGCACCTGAAACTTGTGTGAGTAATAGCACCAGAATCACGCCTTGTAAAGTTACATGAGTATACACAATCGATTGACAGGCATATGAACTACATATCATAGAAAAATGGAGCATGTTTGGAGAAGAAACAACGGAGATGTGCATAAAATGAAACCAGAGGTCGATCTGCACAATTATGTGACAAGAATAAATAAGAGTGCACCTGTAACAAATCAGTAGTCAATAACATCTCCACAGCGCTCTATAACCATAGCCATTCTATGTGGCATTGTCTCCACTAGCTTCTTGCAATAATCAGGGGAAATTGCATCCCATTGCTCTTGAATTTGGTCCCACAGCTCTATCATTCCAGTTGGGGGCTCTTCGTAGTCACCAAGACGTCGTTTCAGCTCCGCCCTTTGGTTTTTGATTGGGTTAAGATTGGGGGAGTACGGAGGCCACTCCATAAGCTCAATTCTGTTGTTGTCACACCATTCGAGGCACTTCTTAGCGGTGCGAGCGTGTGTGCTGTCTTGCTGAAACACCACCTCCCCCGGCTCCAAGCCTAAATGCTCCAGACTAAGGCTATGAACCACATCTGCAAACTCGTGGCAGGCTCTTTGGGCTCTGCAGAGCCCAAAGAGCCCAAAGAGCTATCTACCTTGTGGAAAGAGCCAGGCTCTTTGGGCTTTTTGACTAGCTCAGGGCACAGTGATTGGGCGCATTG
>WSTH01001597.1:0-11668 GCA_019616345.1 Ceratobasidium sp. 395
GCTCTGGAAGGGCTCTGGCCACAAGGAGTTTTCCTCTGGAGGCTCTGGAGGCTCTCAGAGCCCTTCCAGAGCCGATTGCAGTTCACTGATGTGTGATGTCTCGCATTTGATGTGGCAGGGTGCCCTACTAAACGGTTCGTACACAAACCGACGCGTAATCGTGCTTGCTAACTACGTACCGCGTCGCCTCTCCCTTCTCAACCACTGTTTTCTGGCGGCGGAAACACCCTGGTTGCAACTTCTCGGGAGTGCGCGCCACAACACGCCGCCTATCTTGCCTTGTACGACTGGACTTAACCTCGCCATCTCAATTACGGGCGTTCCCCGCCTGCAACCGCACTTAGCCGTACAAGCGCATGTTGATGGCGCATGCGCCTTCGGTACGCCCACATTCGCTGCCTCTGCTACAATCAATTCTAAAGCTGATATTTCGTCGCACTGTTTCCATTTTCGCGGAGGTATGCAACACATTCAGCACCATTACCACAGTAGGCATCGAGGGGCATAATATTCTATGCCGTAACAGAATGCTCGGTCAACCACGCTGTTTACTCTGAACAGCCCATCCGGGCCAGTGAGTCGTTTTATGCCCACGCTCGAACTTTTGTTCCTGCTCCGACTCGCCGAATGTCGCATTCAACTAACATCTCGATCATACCGCATGTATATACGCACTCAATGCATACAAATCTCTGTTTACTACTACTACTCCACCGGAGATTCTGGCACTTCAGTCAGTCTACTAACACAGCCTAATGTTATTCAGGCGAGCCAATTTATCTCGGGTCACAGGGTTTTTGAAGGCTTGTGAAATTTATATGGTGGCTTTCAAAGTACTTTAAAAGGGTGGAGTTTAGCTTCAAAGTACTTTAAAACTATCATGAAACTTTCAAGTACTTTAGAGCTAGCCATACTACTTTGAAGTGCTTTAAATAGGGGTACTTGCGTGCAGCGCCTTTAGGCACTTTAGGCATTTTAAAGTCCTTTAAAGGCTCCCAAAGTTTTTGCCCTTTTTCCTGATGTATTCCGAGTGAACCATCGCTTTCTCGGTCGCCTCGATGGGTCGCTTTCAAACCGGCAAGAGTGGCTGCCCTAGCGGTTCATGGACGGCGTCGATGGTGGAAAAATCCTCAGCGATGAGGCCCATGCCCGCGAAGCCATCAGAGACAGCGTTCGGCTCCTTATGAGCCGAATGAAATCGAATTCTAGTCTGTGTACTCCCATAGAAACATGAATATATGCACTCACCAAATCATCTACCCCCCTTTCCTCAAGCTCTTGACCCAGTAGTACCCCAGTTTCCTCCTCCGTAAGTACATCCCCGGGATCTCCGTCAAGGATTTTGAGATCGTAGAGGGTAGTGAATCAACCACTTGCCCGCCACGGCCCAAGGTCTTCAGCCCAAAGATAGTTAAGCGCCGGGCTCCAGCCGGTTTCCTATGGAAACACCCCGCCGCGCGCCCTGTCGCACGTACTCACTGCGGCGCTGAGAAAAATTTCGAGGATAATTTATGCATTCTTGGATGTACTGCTATGTACACGCAAAAAATTGAGTCTCAGAACTCGTTTTCGACGGAGCAGTGCGCCTCGGTGGCTGGCAAATTGTACCAAGCCGAGCGGTCTCGTTCTGCTGCACCAAAATAAACAACCGGTAAGCAGCCGATTTCTACAGATATAGGGTCTGATTCAGCGCCCACATCCCTCGCACTCTCACTACAAGATTGGGATCTAGGTAAGGGCAGCCCGACGCGTATAGTCTCAACAGTCGGCGGTTTACTCTTTTGAGCCAGCTGCCAAACATTCCCTTCAGGGTTTGATGGGAGTAATCACTTACGCAAGCTGCCACAGGGCCAATAGGGTCTCTCGTGACGGGAGAAGCCCGGAAAACGAGCTTGTCACTCTGCGTTTCTATAGCTGTTCGCAATGACAAGCAAGGTGTTTCAGCCTAGCACGTGGTTATGCAGGCGCTTCCCCATCATCAAGGTCATTCCCCGGTCGTAGCTTCAGGGTTCATGACGGGTCCTCTTAACCCTGAGTCACGTGCGATTGACCCAGGCCTCATGCTCGTATAACATATCCATCGCACAACTAGTTCAAGACACTATGTTAACCACTTGATTCTTGTGCTATGATAGCATGAAACAGCCACAAGCCTACAGTGACTTTCAATCTAGTTCATACGGTGCTTTCTCTGCTGTTTCAACAAGGCTGGTTCAAATTCACGGAGAAGTCAAACAGCGACTTTCCCCTTACCTGGAACCAAGTCTTGTTGTGGGTGTCGTTTTATGTCATGGTGTGAATGCTGTGGTGGGTAGCTGCTTGGCTTGAGAAGGCAGAAAAACAAGCAACATGACACTCACCGCCCGGACCGGTTTGATACATTTTGCTAGCTAAACGTAGAGGAAGTCGGCTGATATCTTGACACGTTCACATTGTATTTGAGATGTGAATATATCTCATTCACCCTATTTCGATGTCCTTCTTTCGCACGATGTGGCTTGTTTTGCGAAACTCCAGCGCGCGAGGTCGGCTTTGCGCATAGTCGATTGAGAAACAAACAATTAGAGCCCGGCGCTCAACGTGTCTCCGAGCGACTCCTAACCTCTAGTCCTCGTCGCTCGTGCGCTTTCCCTCACCTACGACCTCTATCTATGAATCTGGAAGACGAAGCGACTCCGTTCAATGCTGCAGATGAATTTTTGACGACCCCGGCCCTAAATTGATACTGGCAACAAGCAAATGTTTGTGGGAGGTGATCCCGAGGCTTGGTGTGTGTAGTAGCAACATTTTGAAGTTTTTAGCCATATGAGATCGCTTGAGGTGCGTCTGGACAAATTTGTGTACACTTTGGCTAATGAAATGAATACTGCTGCTCGCCCCAGCGCTTTAGGCGCCGTCATCTTTGGACTAGCTCACACCCATGGGAATCTTGGCCCTCTCCCTCTCGCTCGCGTCTGCAAAAGCAATTTTTCTAATTAGCGCTCGGCGGTCTACACGTGATGTTTGTTACTCACTAGCAGGGAGCCTAGCTCATTGGGTCCCCATAGCCTGGTGTTGTTCTCGCGAGAGCTCATTAGGGAGTAGGCCTTATAATTTGGGACTGGCAGTGCTCGCGAGGGATAAATAGGCAGGCCGTTATTCAGTTGGACATAACGAGATATGCATTTAGTGTGAGAGATTGGGACAATACATAATATGAGACAAAAACGTAAGAGGAAAAAAAATCGATTGGGCGGAGCAAAAACCCGGCGCACGAGTGACGAGAGCCGGAGAAGCAAAACCGTTGTGATGCAGTAGTGTGAAGGAGCGGTGGAGCTGTATCCCGAGGAGTAGCCGCAAACAAAGCGAGAGCGAGCAATAAGTATAGAAATCAAAATGTATATTTATTGAACAATAGAACGAATAGAAAAGAGTGTGAGTTGAGTATGAGGATGAGTAGGAGAGGGCTCGCAGAGCCCGTATTTATACCCTACAGTTCTGGGCTCCGAGTCATATGCGTAAGTGCTGCGCATACACTTGACTCGATTACATGACTCACAATTCTCGTACGTTCGATTACATTCGAGCGGTTTCTACACTCCCCCTTAAGCGAGCAAGTGTGGACACATGATAAAATGAAAAGACAATTAAAGCGACTGTACTAAAGTGACCATTTGTATCAGAAGAAATTAAAAAGACTTTATAAAACGATTCGATTCTTTATCAGAACTTGGTATTAGACGTCTAGACTGTTTGTCTATTTGTCTCCTTGGGTATCCTTCGAGTATGTATGGTTTGTCGAGTATCTTGATCAACAGCCGTTGTGATCCTGATTGCGCGCTAATCCTTTTGGTGACATGTCGGTCGATTTGTCTTGCCGAACCTAGAATGCATAGTCTGCATAGCTGGACTCTTCTCGGTCGCTTGCAGTTGCTTTACCATTCCGGCGCCTGTTGCGAATTCGAATTCGCCTTGTAAGTCAAACTTCCCATTTTGGGATTCTTGGTCTGACTGTGTGACACTTATGCCTACTCCAGTTCAGAGCGTAACCAACACGTAATCAGTATATTGGACGGGAGGACCCTTTACTTTAATACTGAGTATCAGTATTGGTATGCACATATTAGGAGATAGTCATGGGACTTGGTTAGATAACGAATACATTGGTTTATCGTTCTATATCCTTGTCAGCCCATTGTTCCAAGCCCTCTATCATCCCATTGGCTTAGAAGGGATGTAACACCCACTGCTCCGCAGTGACATCCCAAAAGTTGGGGCGCCATCAGGATATAATAGATTAATTAATGGTACGCTAAAAACGAATGTTTTCAGGGTCTTACGCACCATTAAGTCGATTAGATCCTGCCCCAAATTCAGTAAAGCGGCCGGTGGAGCCAAAAATGCAGTGATGTCATACCAAAATGGATGGAGCGAAATTCAGGGTCTTGAAATGACGCTCCATTTATTAGTATGATCTATCGACCGTTTTTGGTATGAACCAGGGCAGATGAGTGCGTTTTCAGGGCTTTCCCAACTTTTGGGATACATCCCTCCCACAGTGACCATTGTTGCTATGGTCCGATGTCTCTTGGTTACGACATCGTACCATGACACCATCTTATCCAGGTAACCGTTACTGACACCACTGGTACCTAGTAACGGATCGTTCTATTTTCTGTCGAGCCATAGTTACTTAGTTACGGTTGCCTCGTATCATGTTGTCCGTAGTTACTGTGGTCTGAGCGTAGTTATTGTTGTCCTTTAGTCATGTACGCACAGACCTTCTCCCTGTAGTATATAAGGAGCCCCTTAAGGGCGTTGATAATGTAGCCTTCTTTTCACCATTTACTTACCACTTACCAGTGAGACCAGACTTGAGCCTAGCTCGTCTAACCAGTGTAGATAGTAGTCTTAATAGATACATCTGCACCCTATAGCTATAGCAACCGACTACTTTAGTTAGGTTTAGATAGTTCCCACTTGCAGCGTCACTAGTTTCCAGGCCGAGGATCCAGCATTCCCGGATAAGCCCGACGCATCATAGCACACTCAGTGAGAACACTTCCCTTTACTAAAGGAACCTCGGCGCTTCGCTACTAGTGAGCGCTCTGCACGGTTAGACGGACTAGACTCAGTCTTGTCCACTAGTACTGTTACTGTTACGATCTTACAACTCCTTGACTGGACACGTCTTAACTGACAGTGTACGCTTGAGATAACGAACCCTGCCTTACTAAGCTACCTTCAACCCGTCAAGATAGCTTCCCGTTACTACGCAGTAGTTCTTGGCCACTACACACTAGCTGTTGCCTTCGTCATTTTGCCAACGCGAGAGTTACTGCAGCGTAACAGACTGCTCGAGCTCTTCGGGCTCTTTGTGCTTGTATGCACCTCCCCCTGGGCTCCAGCATTCCGCTGCCCAGTGGCCATTCCGCCCGCAGTTCCTGCATTTTGCGTCCGATTTGTCATGGGCACGGGGGTTCTTGCTGGTACGTCCAAATCTATCTTGATTTGACTTATTTGTGCTGTAGAACGCCTTCGAGTCACTGTTCCTAGTGCTCCTTCGGTGCGCCTCAGCCAATATCCTCGATCACAAATCGCTAATCTGATTCGCTAGCTGATTTGTGTCGTTTACGTCGAAGCTAAAACTTATCGACTGGGTAAATGCGTCCCATGAGTCTGGTAAGCTCGCTACTAATGTTACTATCCAATCCACCTCGGTGCATGAACCAGGTGCAATTTGGTTTATTTGCTGGAACCATTCACGCATTTGCTGAATGTGCTCCTCAATGTCTTTGGTCTCGGCCATGCGATGACTAAAGAATTTTCTTCGCAGGTTGATTAGCCCGACGGTTCCTTTGACTTGGAATGTCGATGCCAATAGGTCCCACGCGTCAGCAGAGCGTGTGCACGCTTGTATATGCGTGAGTACGCTTCCACCTACGCGCAGTCGGATGTTTGATAATGCCTTCCAATCAGATTTTAACCATTCTTGATGATCCTCGTTATCAATGGTTTGCTTTTCGTCGGCTAGGGGTTTGCCTGCTGAGTCTTTGCGATCGCTGAGTGTCATTTCGATCTTCTCAGGTGGCAGTACTTTGGTTCGGGTAACATGGTCGTACAAGTCGAGGTCGGTGAGTATGTCCTCCATTTGTGTACGCCACACGTTATAATTCTCGGTCCCCCTCAAGGGCTCGATTCGATGTAGTCCAGTAGACACGTGCACTTGTGTACTATCAGACATATTGGGTATGATTGGTTTGGTTAAGATATTGTAGGTAAGTATATCAATCTGTCTCTAAAGGTTCTAAGCGTTCAGGCAGGGCTCATAACCTATAGAAATCAAAATGTATATTTATTGAACGATAGAACGAATAGAAAAGAGTGTGAGTTGAGTATGAGGATGAGTAGGAGAGGGCTCGCAGAGCCCGTATTTATACCCTACAGTTCTGGGCTCCGAGTCATATGCGTAAGTGCTGCGCATACACTTGACTCGATTACATGACTCACAATTCTTGTACGTTCGATTACATTCGAGCAGTTTCTACAATAAGACCCCGAAACTGTTACAAGCAACAAAGCCGGGTCACCGGGAGGATGCAAAACAAATAGAAAAGTCGTGTCCGGAAAAAGCGTCGAGTCATGCCGCGTAAGGGGGTTGAAACGTAGAGCGTGAGTGGACGGATGGCGAGCGTGGAAAGAACAAAAACGCACCTCGCACTCTATTGGTCGACCGAGAGATGCAGAGGCGGTGCGCAGGAAGGTGGTGACAGATGAGTTGTGTGCGAGTAAAATCCGGCCGCCGCGCGCTGGTTTGCGGGCCGTGAGGTACGAGAGCTTGAGGTGGTTGAGGTGTGTGAGGTGGAGCGGGATCGCGGGAAAGGCGGGCAAGCCTGGTTTAGACGAAGACATTCACCGGCACAGCGGACAAAGCACGCAGGTAGAGCGAGTGCAAGTGCGCAGGATTACTATACGCTGGGCGCGGCGTACGCAAACGGCTGGCTCGGTCGACGGGCGCGATGTTGTTGGTAAACACCTTTGTCTGCAAATTTGATTTTGCTCGGCGGGTGCTTGTGAGCGCTCAAAACCTGCCCGAGCAGACAAGCCACCCCCCCTAATAGTGAGCGCTCGTTGAGCTCTTCTATTCGGTTTGCCGGACACTGGTAAGTACCCTAGATGTAACTGATAAGCGCTATCTAGGCTCCCGATCGGGGTCAATTAGGCTCGTGAACGTGGTGTTCGTGCTCATGAGCCTCATGAGCACTTGTAGCATGCTCACGAGCTCTGTGAGCACGCCCTATGAGCTCCGTGAGCATGCCGTATACGGAAATTCTTTATACGATTTCCGGGTTTGGTCAACACACACAGATTGTAATTGTCTGTTCAAACAATTATATATAATATTAATGGATATATCTACACGGCGCTCAATGGCTATGACACTGCGGCGGGAGGCACAAACGCCAACATATAACACAAATACACTCCAACTAGCAAACCCGAAGTAACATAGTATGCACGCCGCCATACTCCTACAGCACTGAAAGCGCTGGCGGCAAGTCCGACAAGTTTGTGTGTTAGCAATGGCTCGGTATAACCGCGGCGGGGTGATCAATTTGTTAGAGCGTGGAAATGGAGGCAGCGTAGCAGCACGTACCTCTAAAAGCCAGCGATGAACGAGCGCAATTTGACGATATAACTACATATGCGTTGGTACTGGATGAGCGAATGGCGTATGAGTTCCTAGTGATATTGCATAACACTCACCTTTGCGTGGCAGAAAGCCGGCTTGGGAGTTCGAGGCGGGAAGGGGGTTACTCTAGCGTTCAAGATGAGCGAGGGAGGGCGTAATTATATATCAGAGAACCTCGAAATACACTTGGAAATCAGGATGTGCCATGGAAAAGTGGATTGGCGCAACTACCAAGCCTGAGTTTGGCTAATCTAATCAATCCGAAGCGTTGATGGTGGAGCGATTTGCTGCATGGCCGTGTCACGCCTGGCGATGCAGATACACGAGGTATGTATTACTCGTACTCCTCGTCCAACACCCTTCAACTGTGACTTGCTCCCCTCCCCATTGCTTGTGCTCAAACAGATGGTGAGAGCCACCTCGAAACCCTACACTAATCATGATATAGACAATAGCTCTCGCTTGTATCCAACAGGTATGTACTTTACAATGATTTACTGTGGCGGCCGCGGTTACTGACGGTTGTACTTGAGCTGATTCGATCCCGCGTATCACAGCTACTAGCCCGTCTGTTTCTCCAATTTGGTACTTCTTTGGCGCACTGTGAGTATCGTTTTTCTTTGTTTGAGCTTGATTCATCGCTCACGGCGTATTTCCCAACACCCAACGGGCTCCCCACAAGTTGTGGTGTTCGGTTTTGTACAGAATATTTTGTTATAACTTGTGTACTCACCCGTGTCCATCAACTTACCTGGCTACTGATGCTACATGGAACACGACTACTTGTACAATGCCCATGTAGCCTGATATATATATATATGCTATTATTCTGTTCACGCAAACAACATATATATTAAATTATGTTTAGTATATACAAATTTCAGCGCTCCGCGAGACTCGTGAGCCTAAATGAGCAACCTAGTTGAGCTCATGAGGCTCACAAGTCGCATAAAATTTCTCATCAGGCTCATGAGCCCGATATAGAAACGCTTGTGAGGCTCACAAGCTGCATAGGGGTGCTCGTGGGGCTCACGAGCTGCATAGAGGTGCTCGTGAGCCTTGTGGGCGCCAAGCGAGTGATTAATAGGCTCGTGAGAAACAGTCACGTACTCAACGAGCGCTCCGCGAGTTAAGCGAGCACTCACCACGGGCGGAGTTCTCGCTGAGAAAATTTCATTTTGCAGACGTTGACCGGGTACGCGAACCGCGGTGTTTGGCACATTGAGGACGTGGGCGAGTTCGAGTTCGAGTTGGTGTGCGAGGGCGAGGGCGGCGTGGACACAGGGATATGAGTTCTGTTAATCGGCTGCAGGCTGCTTTCGCAGCTCGACGGCATGCCTTGGGATCGACGCGGAGTCGTACTCCTCGCGGGCCATGACTTCAAAGTCACAGAGGTCCTCGGACTTGGCGTTGAGTACCTACTCGAGGTATCCGCGTATCTCACGCTCCATCTGGTTGATCTCGCGCGAAGTCAGCACGCTCTGGCCGGCAACACAGCAAGGTGTCGTCACAGATCATTTTGGAGGCAATCGCGAACGCCAGGATGTAGAGCCGGTGGCCGTATGAGCCGCAGGCGACGGGAAACCGGTTCTCGAGGCGCGAGAGCAGATACAAGGCGCAGAAGGTGACAGAAGAGTGCAGGCGGGTTCGGTGGAGAGCCTAGGTGACAAAGTGCGCGAGGCTCGGGGTCACTACGGACTGTGGGGACGTGGAGAGAATTCGCGTGAGTTTGGCGAATTCATCGTTGTAGCGGCAGGCGTGAGCAATGACAGTGAAGGGTGCAGCGACAGGTGGCGGTGAACGAAGGAAAAACAAACGATTTCGTGTCGCGTTGGCGCTGGTGGTCCGTGCGCTCTGTTCGAAACCATGGTAACGGCTTAGTGATGGCCCGTTCTCCTCATCCTGACTACTATCATTACTCTGTGTCGCTACCACCGCATACGTCGTTTTCCATACCCATGAGTGAGTGTTCCGTTCCTTCCGAGACCAGCGCTGACACACTGCGCGCCCGCTTTGCCTTGTGTTTTTGTTATTCCGTCCCAACAACCCGCCGCGCAATGGTCAACTAAGTATTAGCACTCTGCGCCGTTGCTGGACCCGTCCAGCTGTGGCTCTCCCTTGCGCTCAAGATGACAATCAAGCTGTATCACGAACTATATCGCTCGTCCGATTTCCGTCTCAGCAGGACTAACAGCACGATCAGGTCAGAACACCCTGGGCTCACCTCGGAACTTCAACACCTGCGACCCGATTGGAGCAACGCCGGCAGTCCCTCGCCATCGCCCTAACGTGTGCATCGCCTCTAGGCCGCCCGTGACCGCACGGTTTATCCGTGCGCTAGGCACGGTGTCCCACCTCACTGCTTTTGCAGCCCGTGTGAGTCATGTCTACGCCATTGCTAATTCATACTGAAACTCGGCTACCACCAGCAGGAACTTTCCCATCTAGAGTCCCACTTACAGGCTACAACCTCTCTCCACTCGCTCTGCAGCTTATGGTCTCTCGGCCGGTCAGGCTCGCACTGTTGGGCTTTCGCCGCTGCCGTGCGCTGTCGCTTATTCGCCCCACTTGTCAGGTCTGCTAAACGTGCCCAAGTCTCACATCCGCTCACGATGTCGCTGCGTTTTTATAATCTGTACGTATGTTCATACCTCGCTCTCCTCTCCTCCCCGCGTTACTCGCTGACTCATGTAGCTTCTTACCCGCTGGCAACGCTTTGTTAACGGCAAGTTACAGTTGTACCTCACTCGGCGCTGAGGATAGTGAGTGCCTGTGTCGGTACTTACGGCTGGGCGGGCCTGATCCTCACCCGCTCAACTCTGGCAGCCCCTGATCGCCGACATTACCCTGACAAACCTATTTGGCTACGGCTAACAGCCGGAACAGCTCATGTTACTTGCCGTACCGTGATCTCTATAACGTATACCTCCCTAGCTCGGTTTCTCCATCACCTATATCTTGTATCAGGCCAGAGCTATTATTGATAGTGTATATACATAAAACTAAATAAACAAGTTCAAACCAAAACTATTTTGCACCAATTAGCAACGGGGGTGCTATGGATCTCTATCATGGATAATGGGCCTTATTAGCTGTATCCACCTAGCACTAATTAGCAAACGGGGATGCTACGGATTTTTGGACATGGGTAATTAGAGCCACTTAGCCAACACTAATTAGCACGACTTAGCATACCTTAGCCGTGATCTAATTGGACCACCCCCCTCGCTAATTATTGCTAATTTTCAGATCCCCTCCCAAACTAGAAGCATCCAATCTAACTGGGGCTATGGATTCGGGGGCATAGCTAATATAGCTAGGTGTGCTATTTAGGGCTAGTTAGCCCCAGTTAGCTTACCACACTTTTGCAGACGCGGTCGTGTTTGTGTCTACACTCGCAGCCACATTTTCATCAACGTCACACACTTTCTCGTCTGAGACCTAATTGCCAGCGCCTGCCGCGTTCTGGACGCTCGCTTTGGGCTCCACCTCCACATGCACCTCCCACTCCTGGTCCTCATTGGCGGTTCCACCACCATCCACGCTATGTTGTAGCTCGCCACTTTGTTCGACGATCAGCCCAAGTATACTGTCGTAACCCGTCCTCACGCCTTACGACCTTTCGCGCCGCGCGCCTATTGCCTCGCCTTGCCCTTTAGCGCTGACGCGCCTTCTCACTCTGTCTCGTGGCTTGACCCTCATAAGCCCCTTTGTAAGCAACACTTACACAAGCAGCACAGCCTGTACAGCGCTTATCCTCCCTACCACCTCTTGTGGCTAGGACCCGTGCCCACTGTATCGACCCACTTCTACGATGTACTGCCTCGCCCTACGATGTATGACTCACGTACGCACAGACCATGTACCTCGTAGTATATATACAGTGAAGAACAAGCCGAGGTCCCTCAGCTTGTTCTACCTCGTCAACTCTCCCCTCTACAGTGTGACTATACTAGCAGGCTTTAGCGCGGCTAGTGTTACAAGTAAGGCAGCGTT
>WSTH01001598.1:0-11666 GCA_019616345.1 Ceratobasidium sp. 395
TATCACGCTCCTGGCAACTAGACAAATAGGCATTCAAGGAAGTCGATCGCCCTCCGTGACTAGGCGTCTGGTAGGATTTGAGCTTTAGTTGTTGCTTCACTCGGATTGTTGACGCTATTGGCTTTGAACGAAAGCTTAGATTTAAATACGACCAGTTCAAGCTCTTGCCTACTCGATTCCTTGTATATATCTCGATAGTGAGTATTTGCGTGACTTCGGGTTATTACCGCGGCAGAGGCTAATCTCTTCCTTCCGTCATCTTCTACAGTCTTGACTCCGGACTCTGGCTATTTGGACTCCTACAGCACTCCTATGGGCCTCGCTCTTGGACGTGTACCCAGGTGGTTCTTGCTATTACTCCGAAACCTCCGCCTTTCAACCATTATGGAGTCCATTATGCCCAGTAGACTCGGAAAACGTCAGACACTTGTGAACAACCTACTTCGAAGTCCCCATTGCACTCTCGCTCTTCCTACACTCCTTCGTTGAGCCAAACTTGCTTTGGCAGCAGAACTCGACCCGATCCTGCAGGTTCCCTCAGCCTATGCCACGCTCTCATTGAATACATTCGGGGACTCGACTGCCGGGCTAATTTCCGTTCTTGCTTCCAGAGCATACTGTCGAGGACCACTACAAAAACCATCGCCGATACAGAACTCGCGGTCGAGAAGTAGACAACGGCCACAGGCCACATCGTAACTACCTCCACGTTGAGCTCGCCTCTCTTGGTCACGCCCACCGTTCACTCAACCTAATCTACCTCTTCCCCGAGCTATTTGCCGCCCTCCTAGAAATCACTCCCGCTTAGCTACCTTTGAATTGCGCCCGGATTCTATCTTCTAATGGTCGTCGGTTGCTTACATCGAACCTCCACCATAAGTCGTATGATCACAACATCGATCGACCCAAGCGGTCCTATCGACCCGACATACGGAAACGAACCGACATGGCCGCTGAGAGGACCATCCAGCTGACGACCTAAGTTCTAAAGATATAATCTAGTGAGTCTCATCGAGCGATTCAAGGCTCGCGTTGTACTAATCGCCTCTCTCTCAGCCTATGACCTAGTTTCTTTGGTCCGTCGGGTGCTGCCGACATTCTGCCGTGGGCTATGAACATCGTGATATCATTGTCGCTTTTCATTTGGCTGACTTGTTGGAGTTAGTTGGCGAATCCGTGCTATACTGTAAGTTGTATTTTGGTAGAATTTGTGCCCAATACTCATTTGAGAGACTCGTTGGGTAGAGATATAGCATGAAATAATGATCTTATTGCCCCGTTTGTCGTTCTCGGTGGTCCTTTGCCCGAATTGTCAGTCTACGCTCGTTCAGGTGTCGTTGTTTGGGCTGAACGAGACAGGGGACAAACTCAGGAGAACACAACTCGGCGATTGTTTAGATTTTAGGAGGATATCAGGTTCCGATGTGTCTTGCCGTTTTTTTTTATTAGGAGCGTATGGCATACTTCAGTAGTCGCTCATAACTCACAAAAATGACTATTGTGCTGGTATGATACTTATCGCATTGAAGCAACGAGTAAGGAAGAATATACAAGGTTGAACTTGAAACGTTGAACGTGAGAGAAGCTGTGAACTGGAGCTCAAACTCATGATACGTGCCGTCGCCTCTCAGAACTCTGATAAACGTCGAGTTCGCTCTGCACCGGCGGGACTTTATAACTTGGACCCAAGCTGCTTACGTCATAATTTCCATTGCTAGATTTCACCTCAACCATGAGCTGTCCTGCCACTCGAAGGATACCGATTTCGTGACTGGGTTATCAAATGTTCCTACTGACAGTTTTTGTGCCAGTCGTTTGCATTTGCTCAATATGTATCAAAATGGCCAAACGTTTCATTCCACACAATATTTCACAATTCGTAGTAGCGTCTTTCCCATCTATCCTATTGGGCAACCTCGCCGTTCAGGTTGAAGCGATTCGTGGGCGAACAAGGCAAGGAAATGAAGCGGAGAGGGGCTTGGGGTGGATGTGGAGGGATAGATCGTCGATGATGTACCAAGTTGAAGCTGAAAGGCTGATGAGCCGGAAATAACATCCCGTTTTGATTTCGACCTCTCGAAAGGAGTCGCTGTCGCGCAAAATGGTGCACCGCCGGTCTCCTCAAGCTAGAGGCGGGTCGACTACAATGCGCGCCATCTTCACAGTTCCACGAGTCCATCCTAACCGTCGACATGCGAACTCGATAAACGTCGGATAATTAACGACTGGAACAGACGCAAATTAGAAAAAAAAAATAAGAAAGAGAGCTTACGACGACTTGGAATATCAAAAACCGGGTCCTCAACCAAGGCTCCAACCCAGCCCGACGCGGGATGCCCTCGAACCTCGCTAACACTGAAGGGCGACCGGCAACAAAATCATTAGGATAGCCAGACCGACGGGCGAAAGCACACCGGATACCATGCCAAAGAAGACTCTTGGGAGCGTACAGAGCTAACGGAGCCATCGGTATCGAACGCGGAGTTGTGATATGTTGGAGACTATCGACGAATGCAACTATATCCAATCGTTAGTCAAAAATAAGAATAACAACGATTCGTAAAGGGAAACGTTCTGGAATAATCCAGAATATACTCGACGCCGCCGTCGCAGTATAATAGATAACCCGTCGGATCCTCGCCTCGTGCGGCTCAATCTTCAGATGACTCCAAACGAAGTATGCTGGCGCAACTTCGGTATACTTCTCCGCCATTCGATGGGGCCTGTTGTGCACCGTAATCTGCGCCGTTATATGCGCACCGATTTGTTAACGAAACAAGATAAACGCCGAGTTTGAAGAGAGTTATTTTCGTTCATGTCGACCCCGACGTTGTTGATATCCTCTGCTAGCTTCCTGCGTTCCTCCATCAACCCCTTTTCCGCCTCGACGACCTCCCTCCTCGCCTATTCGATTGTATCGTCTTTCAGGCCCACGAACGACAAACCAAAGCGCAACCATTCAAACGGCAAAAGACGGTGCGAGGGTCGTTGGTTGCCAGGGACAAGTCGATCGGCGAGGTATGGGGAGGATTCGACATCTTCCGGTACGACTGGTTTGACAGTCTAGCGTCCTCGTCCTTTTTCGCGGGTTTGGCGAGACCGTTGTTGTGCTTGCAGTGGAGTTTGTTGGTGATCGCTACCAGTTCGAATTCGGCGGTTTCGGGCTTATTAGATGCGGCGAAGCGGCGGTCGTAGATGCTGAGTAGCACCTTGAATCAACATAAGAACCGAATTAGCAAATCAAGTGAGCGTACCGATTAAGCTACACCTTTTTAATACCACCTTGCACACGTTGGAGCAACCGCGCCAGCGCCTGCTCGTCCGGGAACTTCCTCAGCGTATCCGTGTTAGGAACAGTGTTCGCTTGGACCAACTCGAGTGGGTTGATCAAGCCCGGATTAATTGTTCAGACCTGCAGAGTTGACAGCGAAGGAGGATGACCTATAAGATAAGGCTACGAATGAGTTATGTTAGCAGGCGAGGAGAGGCAGGCGAGACGACGCTTACCAGATTGCAAAGAAAACACTGACAAGATGCGTAGGTACCACACGAAGAAATATGCATCCAAACCGTTTTGCTACTGTATTGCTTTATGGTCGGCTTTGGCGATCGACACAGGCCACAAAGATAGTCCATCAGCTGATCGGTGGAGCCACGACACAACATGTATCATATCATAGCAGCCACTATGATTCTGGTTCGGATTTCTCGCAGATACCAACTCTTCACCCTCAGCAGGTTCAGAGACATTGTCGACTCAGAAGCAGACCTTCGGCCCGATAAGCGTGAGCCGAGCCGAGCATTTTGTTCGAGACGATGGACGCAGGATAGCTGGCAATCAAGGCGCGGGCGATGAGGAGGCGCGGGCGATGAGGAGGCGCAGGTGATGAGGAGGCGCAGGTGATCGTCAGCAGCGTTGGTGCGGGGTTGGAAGCGTGCGGAACCAGATCTCCGATGTGGCGCATGCATCGGTCTGTTTGGCCCGCGTGGCGCGCACAGCTTTGATGGGCGGCGAGAACTTCGAGCGCTTCCAGTCTACCACCACCGCTACATCCTCCGCCCTGTTCAAGCACCATCCAACGAATTAGACTCTCTCTATCTCTAGTACGCCGTAAATTCCACGCTCATCGCGAGCATAAAGGGCCACAGGGTTCTATCAGTCCTTCACACCAACAAGAAAGAAGGATAGTCCCTCGAAGAGAGGGATTCTGTCGAATATGGACGTGAGTATCGCCCAGCTGTCGTTGGCGTGCGGTTTGCAGCTAACGTGATGCTAGCAGTATGAGCAGTCAGCACTATGTAATTTCTACCGACGTGCGCTTCAGCGATTGGCTTGAACTTGGCTCTGTTCGATGTCGGATAGGGAGAGCCGGAGTGGCGGCGCAACAGGTGAGACTCTGAGTTGTAACCATCTTGCCTTTCTGGCCAAGGGATTTCTCGCTAAATGGCTATCTCATATAGTCTAGCTAGTTTGTTCGATATCTAGTCAAAGCTCGTGGAACAACTGTCTCCCCTCCACTCGAAATCATCCTGGATCTGGTTGAGCCCGCTGTTCATGCAACTCTGCTCCAACGTCAAGGCAGGAACCCACCAAGCACCGTGGATCGAGTTCGACTCGCCCTTCTCCGGCTGCGTGCTCTCGGAAATATTGTCTTCGAACCGAGATTCGCTGGACGGAAGGAGAGGTCGTGAGGTTGCGCGGGGATAATTGGCAGATATCAATTGGTGCGTGGTATGGCTCTTCCAGCGTGACCGACATGGCTAACATGTTCATGCGATGCGTTGTTCCTCCACCATCATCATTGATCAGAGCTCAACACTGTTCGAATGCCCCACCGCCGTGCTTGTTGTCACGCACTATGCCCCTGCGAGTACGGTCCTGTCATCAAGATTAGAATCTCGACCCCATCACCGCCGCTCCTTCGAACTAGTCAGATTTGAAGAAACCTTGTATCAATTGGACGAACAAAGAGAAACGACGCGGGAACGATCATTGCGGTCGGGTTTGTGAGGTGTGATATGGAAAGGAGCAAAAGTATGACCGAACACTTCGTGTAGGGTGTGTCGGCCAGCCTAGCAACGGTAAGTAGAACGAGAGTCGGCTGCTTGCGATCCTTAACTTAACTTTTTTTCTCATAAAACCAGAAGCTCGGTGTCCTGATGTTGTCTGTATCAGACATGAGTCTATACGGCGCAGGCCTCTAACGATCAATAGCACTATAAACTCGGTGGGCTTTTATGTCCACATCGCGGCCTGAGGTTGAATGGCAATATCAACATAGTGCGTCCATTTTATTGATCCATGACCGGCATCGCTGTCTCTATAGAAGCCGAACACGTTGACCTGCTAGATAATCGTAATACTCTCAATGCCGATACAGACCAAACAGCCGAACGGATGACGGGAGTGGCCCAGTTACAATCCACCCTCATGGCCGGTTACGCTTGGGGGCTCGGAATTTGAATTAATTGGTGAATGGACGTTTGGGTGCATAGCAGGGCTAGTTATTCAGGCGCGCAGATATCCGAACCATTTGAAAGGTCTTTTGACTGTTGTGTGCGAGTTTTGGGCAGCGAGTCTAGTGTGCACGTCGATTTGAACTTCACGCCCTGTATATATAGTATAATACATAAACATGTCTCTCGTGCTCTCTCAACAAGCCTGGTCGTAAACTGCGCTTCAATACTGGAGTACAATAGGCCCAACGGGTCTTCATAGATCGGTACGCTTGAATGATTGCGGACCAGCACACACATTCAATGTGGTAATGCGAAACGCTGGGTAGGACTGTCGAAGATATGAGCGTGGACCCAACCGCTGTTGTATAATACCCTTGGTTCAGCCGTTGAAAACTCTAAAACTCCCAAATTTTTTGATCCCGCCATATACAGCGGGATTTATTTGGTGCCGCTCTGCTTACGCAATGAGGTTTCAAATCCCAACCTAAACCCACCACGCCAACCCCGCCCGCGAGAAATATCGATTGAATGACCGAGACCTCGAACGCTCTTCGCCGACCACCCTCAATGAGCGTCTGTAGCATCTTGCGATCTCTCAAATTGTGTCAAAAAATATCGACGAATTTACTATTCCTCGAAAGCTACAAGCGAATCTGAAATTTATTTGTAAGATCTACAGCCCATACCAGTATCACGCTAGTCCATCCTTGATAGAAACCCATATATCAATTTGAGAAGATTCGCTGACGAGAAAGGGGAAACGACGCGAAGGGATGGTTGAGGACATGGAGATGAACATAATATCAGCATACGAAATTCGGAGGAAGATGCTAGGAGCTGATACGCTATATTAAGTTCCGTGCCTTTGAAAGAAGCCCACGCCAGTTGAAATGCACAAAGCACTCAAACCTTTCCAGTCGTCAGCAGACCAGCGATATCCTCTAGCGAAGACATTGGCTATCCAATAGTACAAGGATCCACCCAGGCTTCGAACACGCGGACCTAGCAGATGTCAGGTCAGCCGCCGAAATACCACGGAACCCAGTAAGCGTCCGCAAGAGACCGAAACTACCACTCACTGTCTTGAAGTATCCCTCCCATACGCTAACCGCTTCTCCCACGTGGAGATCTATCCCAGTAATCTATCAACCGCACACGCCCTGGATGAAATGATCTTCCGAGTCGAAGGCGGTGAATAAGAATGAGCCGTAGTCGCAACCAAAGAAAGCGAAGCATTGGCTCATCCTCGTTGGTCGGTGTCAATCGTGATTTTGGATCTGAGCGATCAAAAATAAGAAATAACAACGAGCGAACTCGGTTACAACTCACTTTCGGGAAATACGAAGCCTAGCCGTCGGCTTGGCGTAGTGAGTATATGAATACTTTTGGGCCAAAAGCCACGACAGTATTTCTCGGCAACATTCGGTTTGTGGCGTGATGGGTCAAGATGCTTCCACACACAAGCATCGAAATATAAGCTAGGGACACCCAGAGCATCGGCAGATGGGATCGAACGCACCTAGAGATATAGTCCGTCCCGTGAGGAGGTTGTCTGTACGACTGCCACAAACCGAGGAGCTACCCGTGTTTTTTTTTGGTGTGTCGCCTAAACACCAGAGTCGAATATCCACCAAGCGAAGGCCGGAATGCTCAAACATGGTTCACGGCTCGAGGACATTAAGTAAGGCATCCATTCCATCACTCGGCGAGTTCCAGTAAGTCCATCTCGATGTCTCCGGTTCGGACCTATTTTTTCGTCAATGAAGAATTGTGACAAGGCGAATCTTGATCATTCCTGTTGTAGATCCATCGGCGACCTCACAGACCACAGCACGGAAGTTGATTGCTTCCAGCGGATAGGACAAACGAATCTTTTGGCCGAATAGGGTCTTCAGAGTATGGTCGCTGAATCGTTGTGGCCGGGTGGTAACCAGTCCGCTTCAACAACGGATTCAACCTTCAGGTCCCCACTGGCGAACTGAACTAACCACGATTCATTAGCTTGGATTGGCCAAACAAGCTACCGGTTCGGGGTAGAGATAACTCACATTGACGAATACCCTAATTCTCATTTGGGCCACTCTGCGTCGATATTCGAATGCTGCGGCCAAACGTGACCCGACTTGGATCGAGTCTGTTGCTGTAGCATAAACAGGCGAACCCGTGTCCCGTCCTGGTCCGAGTGGCAAGCGGTGCGGGGTATCCATCGAGTTCGTTTCTAGTAGCTTTCCAGTACATGCGAGCGTAAGCTAGCGATGGGCAGGTCATTTTGTTCGGGTCGACGCACAGCTTGTTGAATTGTCTGGGAGTCGGATCGTGAGAAAAAATCGTTGACGAGCAGCTTAGAGCGTCGAAAAGCGAACGTCAATGAGGAGGACGCACAAGACTGAGGGCGAGAGGTCGACATGGAGAGGAGAGCTTAGATTGACGGTCGTTGGCGGGTCGTTGGTCGTGGTTGTGCGTGTTCGCGTTTCGGCGAAAGTGTTGCCTGTGGTCACGTGCCGGGCGAGGCCAAGCCAGCCGACTGCGCGTCGCATTGGCGCGGATACCCTGGCTGACCGAGCGTGTACTTCTCGTCGCGAGCGTCCAAGAGGAGTGGCCCGATCTGTGGCAATGTGATGTGTTCTCCTAGCTGGCACACAACAACACCTGAGATACCCAGCGCATACACTCACCACGCCCCGCTTGTTACCCTGATTCCCAGGTCCGAACTCTGTCCAGCCACTCATGACAGAGCCATAGAGGCAGTTTATACATAGTTCGAAGTGCAAACCACCGAACTCTTAGCTGGTGACTACAAGCTTGTGAGATAAGCGTGTTAGAGAGACGCTCGATCTCGTGCTGCTTTGTTTCACGTCTCTGATACCTTTCGGCTGCTCGAATGAATACGAGCTGAGGATAGTCGAGTTGAAGATGAGCCAACACTTATCCAATCCTGGGCGCGCCCTCAGTGCTAGTGGTGTTTCCCGTTTGACTTAGCTGGCTAGTGGCGTGGGATTACAGCAAAAATCAAGCGAAATCCCGATGGCAGTTGGACAAATGAGAAAAGAGATACTTTATTTCTTAACCTCGGTAGTTAGACTTTATGGCTACATCTTACGCTGACTCTTGAGGGACCGCCTTGAGGTCGCAAACCTTCAGCCTCCTGCCGCCACATGTGCAATGCAACCACGATTCCATCCGTCCGAGAGGTGCATCGCCGAGAGCGATGAACAATCGGTCAAATATGGCGTTTCACATTAAGCCAGTCAGCAAACAAGAAGCACCTGGCGTATAAGCCAGTCAACTGAAGTCAAAACAATCTCGGTACAAGCCGTAAAAGTTATAGAAAAGTGTCCAGCACAACTGAACATAGATACAGGACTGATGACACAACAATTATGAGGAATATCAACCTGAGTGTTCAAGACTTAGGGACAATAACACTGTTGCCAGTCCGCTCCAAACTTTGCTTTGCTAAGATCGAGCAACCAAGATCCTTCGGTGGAGATTATCCGTTCCATGCCTTGACGAAGAAGAGTGCCTCGCAACTCGGGAGGCACCCATAGGAGCGGCTTCAGGTTGTGACTAACCACCCAGCCGTCTTCGCTCAAGGTCCAGGCGTTAGGGTCTGGTTGTGGTAAAGAAATAAGGCAACGGAGCCATGAGCAAGCGGGTGATAAGAACAGCTGCAAGGGATAGAGCACATACCGGAAAGGTTGGGACGTATCGGGAACCCGCGTTCGGTCTGGGGCTTGTAGATGGGAGATGAATAACCGGAGTCGTCGGAGATGGGGACCAGGTTGTTCGACGAGGAAGGCAATTCGCGCATGGAGTTTGAGTCCCCCTGGGATGCTTCGCCCGAGTTCAGCAAGGCACATACATCCCAAATCCGAATTGACTTGTCCAAAGAGCCAGAAACAATATGCTTGCCATCGGGTGAGTATGCGACCGACCATACCAAGCTCGCGTGACCTTCCAGCGGCTGTCCCAGCATCTGACCAGTCTGTGCGTCCCAGATGCGAATGGTCATGTCGACGGAGCCGGAGACAATGCGAGCGCCATCAGGTGAGTATGCGACCGACCGAACAAGATCTGTGTGACCTTCGAGTGGTTGCCCAACCATCTGGCCGGTACGGACATCCCAGATGCGAATGGTGTTGTCTTCGGAGCTGGAGACAATATGATTGCCGCTGGGTGAGTATGTAACTGACAGTACCCAGCTTGTGTGACCCGTGAGCGGCTGTCCCACCATCTGCCCAGTGTTTGCATCCCAGATGCAGACAGTCTCGTCACCAGAGCCAGAGGCAATGTGGGCTCCGTCGGGTGAGAACGCAACCGAGTATACTGCGCCTTTGTGACCGTTCAGCGGCTGACCCACCATCTGCCCGGTGTGCGCATCCCAGATACAGATGGTTGTGTCTTCAGAGCCTGAGACAATGCGTGAGCCGTCAGGCGAGAACACGACCGACCATACACGTGCTGTGTGACCTTCCAGCGGCTGTCCCAGCATCTGCCCACTACTCGCATCCCAGATACAAACGGTCCTGTCGTCAGAGCCAGAGACGATGCGTTTCCCGTCATGTGAGTATGCAACCAAGTGGACGTTGTTGGCGTGACCTCTCAGTGGCTGCCCAACCATTCGCCCAGTGTATGCGTCCCAGATGCAAATGCTGTGGTCCCCAGAGCCAGAGGCAATACGAGCGCCATCAGGAGAGTATGCGACAGAGTATACAGCACCTGTGTGGCCTTCTGGTGGCTGGTCCGAAGCTTGTCCAATGTGCGCATCCCAGATGCGAATGGTCTTGTCGTCAGAGCCAGAGATGATGCGCAAACCGTCAGGCAAAAATGCGACAGAGCGTATCCAACCTGTGTGTCCCCTCAGTGGTTGTCCTAGCATCTGTCCACTTCTTGCATCCCAGACGCAGATGGTGTGATCAAAGCCGCCAGAAGCAATGTATGCACCATTGGGTGAATACGTAACTGATAGTACCCAGCTAGTATGGCCCTGCAGTGGTTGTCCAAGCGCCTGCCCAGTCTTGGCATCCCAGATACGGATGGTTGCATCATTAGAGCCTGAAACAACGCACAAGCCGTCAGGCGAAAATGTTACTGAACGTACATGACCTGTGCGCCCTTCCATCGGCTTGCCTAGCTGCGTGCGAGTCTTTGCATCCCAAATACAAATGGTCCCACCTCCAGAACCAGAAGCAATATATGCGCTATCAGACGAGTACGCGACCGACAGCACGCTATCGGTGTGACCTTCCAAAGGGTTACCCAAAGCTTGCCCCGTCAGTGAGTTCCAGATACGAACAGTCCGATCCGAAGAGCCTGATACAATATACAAGCCGTTTGGTGAATATGCAACCGAGTTGACGGAACCCGTGTGACCCTGCAGCGTTTGCCCCAGTGTCTGGCCGGTGTTGGCGTCCCAGATGCGTATTGTGTTGTCCAAAGAGCCGGATACTATCCGCTCGCTATCAGGAGAAAACGCGACGCATAGTACGTCGCCTGTATGACCTTTCAGGGGCTGTCCAACTATCTGGCCGGTATATGCGTCCCAGATATGAATGACATGGTCGGATGAGCCAGAAGCAATAGTTGCGCCGTCAGGAGAACATGCAACAGAATACACTCCGCCTGGAACGCTCAACACGGCAAGTGCCGCTGCACCTTGCCTATCTATCGCCGTACCCGACGCTTCTGCAAGTTGCGGAAAGCTCTCTGAGTACAGCTTTGAGATCGGCCGTTGCTTCGGCCAAAGCAGAAGCGTAGAAAGGTATATATGCGGCGTGAGCTGACTAGTGGGACTTGACGCATGCGCCGTTACGAACCGAAGCGCATCGATAGCCAACTCTTGGGTTTTGCTCGACGCTTGGATTCTCTTCAACATCATTAGCCACCGGCGCTCGCTTTGCCTCTACACAACTTCTTACCAGCAGCCAAGCCTGAAGCCTCAACAGCATTCCAACTCCGTCGTTCAGACTCTGTTTCAGACTCATGATCTCCATCCACAGTAGAAGTCGGGTCGATAGAAAGCAAAGAATTTGTTCTGCCGCCTCCTTCGAGGGTTCGACAAG
Source organism: Ceratobasidium sp. 395 (assembly GCA_019616345.1). Taxonomy (NCBI): domain Eukaryota; kingdom Fungi; phylum Basidiomycota; class Agaricomycetes; order Cantharellales; family Ceratobasidiaceae; genus Ceratobasidium; species Ceratobasidium sp. 395. The sequence goes on from WSTH01001598.1 coordinate 11,523, forward strand.
CTCTGCATGCGCTGCCCAGTATCTGCATGCGTAGAACAGCTGTGGCGAGATGGCTTCGTCCATCCTGTCGCCCAGACCCGCGATCTTGCGATTGGGTACATAGGATGATTCGATGCGGCAGATGTTGAACGACGGACTCGCTGT
>WSTH01001599.1:0-11665 GCA_019616345.1 Ceratobasidium sp. 395
CCATCGCAGCAGGAGAAGTTGTCCAGCCTGACAAAGCTATGTAAACCAGAAATGTTTTTGCTGGGAGCACCAAACAATATACCATTGCTGGGAAGAACAATGGCGTCTAGATTGTAGGATTTCAATACAGCATCGATTCCCCTAGTCCGCCCTACGTCATAATCCGCCTGAAGAGCGGCATAGTACGTGGAGTTATAACCAGTAGTAGATTGTGACTCGATGAGTCTGCAATACTCGATGTAAACTGGTTAGATCTACATGAATGACATGATAGAACTCACGTCGATTGATCTTCATATCCTTTAGGTTCCTCAAGGTCCTTGTGAGCGTCATTGTAGGCGACGAGCTTTGCCAGTGTGGACACTCCAGTCGGGATCGACTTCAAACTCTTAAGATACTCGTTCAGCTCGATCTATGCGCCCCAAATCAATAACCCCTCCATTAAATCAGATGAAAGCTTACTTTGAAGTCAACGCTCAAAACGAACGTCTCGTTGTTACTAGCAATAATCTCAGAGGCACTTGGCAAATCTGCCGGATCGGCGATAACTCCACCCAACGAACGAATCGTCTCTAGCGACTTGTTGAACGCGACGTTGATGTAAGGATCGTTGCCTGTGAATCTGTCTTCTGTGAACACCACGCGGGGTACGCCAAACCGCTTGCCCCTGATTGCGTTGGTGTCGAGATATTTTGTGTAGTCGGGAACCACGGACGGAGCGGTCGAGGTGTAGTTATCCTTGCTGTCACGGCCGGCGATAACACTTAGTATCACGGCACCGTCCTCGACGCTCCTAGTCATAGGACCAACTGTATCCTGGTGTGAAGAAATAGGAATTACTGGAAAACCCGTCAACATCAAACAAACCACAGAACTGATAAGCCACATACCTCCCGACCGCGAAGTAAGCCCAACGGTCGGCTTAATCCCCACCAAGTTATTATAACTCGACGGACAAACAATGCTCCCATCAGTCTCAGTACCCAATGAACCCGCGGCCAATCCAATCGCCATAGCCACCCCACTGCCCGACGAAGAACCACAGGGGTCCGCGCCTGGATAGTAAGGGTTCGTCGCTTGGCCACCTCGACCAGACCATCCAGATGCTACATTCCCACGAAAGTGCGCCCATTCAGACTAGAAAAGCATAATGATGCTCAGTGAAAACGGCTCTAACGTCGAATCGTGAATTAATTACTAAATTTGTTTTCCCCAACAAAACCGCACCAGCCTTTCTCAACTTGGCAGCGACAGTCGCATCCCCAGGAACGACCAATTTAAGCAACGCAAAACTCCCAGCCGTCGTATTCATCCCTAACTCCAACACGCCCATAAAGTTCATAAAGCAAATAAAATCCGATCGAAAAGAACATACCCTCACTAGCCAGCGTCGCGATATTATCCTTCAACAAAATCGGAATCCCATGCAACGGCGACCGTTTACCGGATTTCTTACGCTCATCGTCGAGCGCGGCGGCTTGGCTCAGCGCCGACGGGTTCGTCTCGATTATAGCATGGAGTTTGGCACCTTTGAGGTTGACCTCGTCAATTCGAGCCAAGTACGCCTGTAAGCAAACTCGTTAGATCGTATGCCATATGAGAAATGTGCGGGTGATACTTTGACGAGATCAACACTCGTAAACCGACTCTTCTCCAACCCGGCTTGCAACTCTAAAATCGAAGCCTCGTACAGATCTGGATAGTCGTGGGTCGCAGCTCGAGCTGCAGCAGAGAGCACGCCCGGAAGAACTAGGGTACACAACCAAATCCATCCTCGCACGGGCCGCATCTCGAAAAATGAGAGAATATACGCGAAAATGGAGGATCAAGAGAAAAGATACCCCTAGCTCCCTCATCTCATAGTATTTATACAGTTAGCCAACTTCCCCCGCACGCAGTAGCACGGCACGCTGCCTATTGGTCGGTTTCAGCCCTTTGGAAGCAGTTCTGACGTTCAGCAGCGACGTTGTTGCACATGGTGGAAGACCGGAAGCGCCGCGGAATCAGCAGCCATCACACCTTACGTAGTAAATAACACTCTTCACCACTTCCCGTTTAATCTTGTCTTGCCCTTACGGTGCTGCCTACATGTTTTCCTTTGTCTGTCGCGGGGTATGCCCCTGGCGTTTGTGGTCTTACATAGGGCTCGGCCCCACATTGACTATAAACTGGATTCCAAAAAAAAAAAAAAAAAAAAAAAACTCTTCACCACTACCATCTTACTTGGCGCGACATTCAAAGCGGGGTTTATCAAATCAGCGAATTCAGCACATGTCTAACATATTCAACGACGCCCACGAACTTACCCTTTCATAAATCTCCTAACGAGCACGCAAATCACACCTAAGGTTGTTAACGAGAGACAAGCTCTAACGAAGTTGATTCGCTCGCGTAGTAGTATACTAGTCGTAATCATTTAAAAAGAAAATCGTGCGATAGGGCGGGTAAGAAAAAAACCGATGGAAAAGACTATGCGAGACGTGGCCAAATAGAGATACGGAAGACAGCGAGAAAAATGGGGAGGCGAAAATATAAGGGGCCTTTTAGATCTCCTCCTCAGCGCCCTCGTCCGCGTACTCGCCCTCTTCCTCGACCGTCGCGTCCTGGTACTGTTGGTACTCGGCCACGAGATCCTGCATGTTCGACTCGGCCTCGGTGAACTCCATCTCGTCCATACCCTCCTGGGTGTACCAATGCAAGAACGCCTTGCGCTTGAACATGGCCGAGAACTGCTCGCTGACACGCTTGAACAACTCTTGGATGGCCGTCGAGTTGCCAATGAAAGTAACAGCCATCTTGAGACCGCGCGGAGGAATGTCGCACTGAGCGGTGAGGACGTTGTTCGGGATCCACTCGACAAAGTAGGCGCTGTTCTTGGTCTGAACGGTTTGCATCTGCTCCTCGACCTCCTTCATCGAGACCTTGCCACGGAAGATGGCGGCGACGGTGAGGTAACGGCCATGTCGAGGATCAGAGGCAGCCATCATGTTCTTGGCATCGAACATTTGCTGCGTGAGCTCAGGAACCGAGACAGCACGGTATTGGACGCTGCCCCTCGCGGTCAGCGGCGCAAAGCCAACCATGAAGAAGTGCAGACGAGGGAAGGGAACTGAGGTAAAATGTCAGTTCGAGTGCAAATATCGCGACCTAGACGACATACCCATGTTGACAGCGAGCTTACGCAGGTCAGAGTTGAGCTGACCGGGGAAGCGCAAGCAAGTGGTAATACCGGACATAACGATCGACACCAAGTGGTTGAGGTCACCATAGGTGGGCGTCGAAAGCTTGAGCGTGCGGAAGCAAATGTCATAGAGCGCCTCGTTATCAATGCAGAAGGTCTCGTCAGAGTTCTCGACCAGCTGGTGCACGGAAAGCGTCGCGTTGTAAGGCTCGACGACGGTATCCGAGACCTTGGGGGATGGGACGACCGAGAACGTGCACATCATTCGATCGGGATACTCCTCGCGGATCTTGGAGATCAAGAGCGTGCCCATACCAGCACCAGTTCCGCCACCGAGCGAGTGGGTGATTTGGAAGCCTGTAATCACAGATGAGCAAATGTGATAAGCGCGCCGCGTGTGCAGTGCTCACCTTGCAGGCAGTCACATCCCTCGGCCTCCTTGCGGGTCACATCGAGGACTTGGTCAACAAGCTCGGCACCCTCCGTGTAATCTACAGGGGGAAAAAACGCGTCAAAAATTTGGTTTCGACGCGTCGGGTGAGGATTACTTACGGCCCTTGGCCCAGTTGTTCCCCGCACCGCTCTGCCCAAACACAAAGTTGTCCGGGCGGAAGAGTCCACCGAGAGGGCCAGAGCGGACAGAGTCCATAGTGCCAGGCTCGAGATCAACGAGTACGGCACGAGGAACGTACTTGTTCGCTGGAGTCACAAACACATCAGCACCACGCACGTTTTTGGTCGAAAAAGATTACAACTCACCGCTAGCCTCATTGTAGTACACGCTAATGCACTCGAGCTGGAGGTCGTTGGTGCCCTTATAACTAGCCACGAGAAGGGGAAAAATTAACACTAATGTATATATGGTAAGAGACACGTAGGCAAATTTACTTACACGCCATCCCGCTCGATACCGTGCTCATCAGACACGACTTCCCAGAACTTGGCACCGATCTGGTTACCGCACTATAGAACGAAAAACGCGTATGTATTACATATCGATTCAGTCGTGTACAGAGAGACGCGTCGTACCTGGCCAGTCTGGAGGTGGACAATCTCGCGCATCCTATAATGTCAATCAGAGTTAGCACTATGCTCGGACACTATTGAGCAAAAACAAGACGCGTAAAAACGCAAGACGCGCAATCCGACGCGTTTTTTCTCCGTCCAAAACACAGAGAAAAACCGATTCTAAAATATCGTACAACCCAACGATGGCAACGAAGAGCCCAATACTCACGTGGATTTTTATTCGTGAAAAAGAAAGAGCTGAGTGAGGAGGGTGTCGAGAGTGGAAGGCAAAAAAGGGCGCAGGGTGAGAGCTGTCTAAGAACCGGGGTGTTTTAGAGGACGCGGACCCAACACGACCATACACGCCACCCAGCACTTCGCTTCATACTTACCTCATCCGGAACACGTTCCAGGACAGCCAGGGCAGGCTTCCTCATAGTGCTTGTATGCTGTTCACTTTTTCTATTTAAGTAAAGAAGGTTTACACTCTCCAGATATCGAACTCGAGTAGGTTTTGTCACCTCGGTGACTGGAAATGAGAGTAAAGCGCGCCGAACGACTATAATGCATGTACGCTGCTAACTTCTTTAAGTCATTTTAGATATGTTTTCTTCTAGATGGCAAGGTAGCATGACGCTCAGTTTAGACGGAAGATGACGCTGAGAACGGAATATGTCCCCAGGTGTATGCGTTGTATCTTTCATCCTTATCCCAAGTGCACATGTCTGCATCGCTATCAGACCGCCGCGAGATCACTTCCCCAACGAAACCTCTTTTCTAGAACCCGGTCGACAACACCTAAGCAATATGCGAGTGTACCGCATAGACCGTCTACTTTTTTGCTCTCCAGCCAACGTCCCACTCCATCAATCTACCTCAGTTCTAAGCACTGCATATACTCCATTTAGGCCGTAAGTTATTCGTGATAAATCACCCCCCAATAAAACCGCCATTTCCACAGAACACACAACACCATAGTGCATGCATGCTGCCAACTTTTCTCAAAAAAAAAAACCCCTACACATGTTTCCGGCGGTAATGATAGTATCATTCATTGCGTTCCTCTAGATGAAAAGAAACCAGAGCGAGCTGGAGGTATGCCGAACACAGTCTTTCCTCAACAAAAACACAACTTAACCCCACTTCCTCGACCCTTCACCCTCGCTCAAAACACCACCCCGAAACACACCACACACCACACATCACACCACAAATTCACCAACACCACCAACACGCCACTGTAAATTATTTCACAACAACACACTCACAAAAAACCGCGGCGTTAAAATACAACCAAAACCACAACCAAACCACAGTACAAACAACAAGAGAGGAAGTGGGGGGGAATAAGAAGGGGAAAGGGGGGATAGAAACAGGGGAAGCGGAGGGGGATAGAAACAGGGGAAGCGGAGGGGGATAGAGACAGGGGAATCAAAAGTGCATATAGACATGCACCTATGTACGAAAAAAAGAGGAAAAAGAGGAAAAAAAAACTCTAGTAATTCAAGACATCATAACACGTACGAGATCGGCTGGAAAGTTCGAAAAAAAACGGGATCGGGTGAGATAACAACGAAAAAAAAAGAGAAAAAGATCAACACGAATGGGGGGAGGGAGGGAAAAATAACAATAGACGCCATATTCCAACGCGTCAAATGTGGCCAATCTACTGGCCTTTTATTTTGATTTTTTTTGGGAAGTGCCATTGACCACGCCGAGCAGGAAGGTATCCCAGCTGGCGTAAAATCGCAGCAACAGCGAACGCAAGAAGTCCAAAAAAAGACAACAAGCGACTCACACATCCATCGGGAAATTCTGCACATCCACCGTCCGATGGTCCGTCTGCGGCGGAGGCACACCACCCCCGCCCGCACCGTTAGCATACGCAGCCACCATCCCGCTAAACGGCGACCTCATGTTCATCCCCAAAATACCCATCGCGAGCTGAGCGTCCAACTGGGCGTTGTGCTGTTGGTGCGTCTCGCCTTTACGCTTGGGCGGGCCGGGGATCTTGTTCCCGTTGATATCAATGTTACTCCGTCCGTTGCTCAACGTGGTCAGATTCGTGAGCGAGCCGAGCCCTTTGCCGGCGTTGGTGCCGGTTTGGAGGTGGTGCTGGCCAGACGCGAGGAGGGCGAGGCCGACGGCTCCGTGTGCGCCTGAGTGTTGGTAGTGATATCCTAAATCGGGAAAATGTATGAGCTAACACGTACATAATATGACCACCACCGATGTCAACTCACGTAGCCCGTTCATGTTTTTGTACCGCCTTGTGCAGTTGCCGACCCGACAATCGTACGGCCTCGTCACACGATCAAAGTCTTCCTCCTCAAGACCCTCGAGCCTCGGATCCATCGGAACAAACGAACACTGGCCGTGCGTGATATGATACTTTAGCCCGTTTGCCTGTTTGTACGACTTGTTGCACCCCGGGGTCGGACACTTGAACGGCTTGGACATCATCAGCGACGATGCTGGTCGCGAGAGCGTAGTCGAAGGCTGCATTCCGCCAGGAGACATCTCCCCATTCGCCTCGCTCTGTCCAAAATACTCGGCAAGTTCGGACGCAGTCGGCGACGGCGCCTGAGACGACATTCCGCTCTCCCACCCGTTCTTCCCCTCGAGTTGGTCTGGCGACCCTGTGCCATGCGGGTTCCCGGATACCGTGATTCCACCAACGGGCCCGGGACTTGTCAACCGACTGCCCGCTGGAGTCCCGTCTCGACTGCTCTTCCGTCCGCGCTCGAACAGCACACCCGGCGCGATCACGCGATCGCTCGACGGCGCACTCTGATCGGTCGCAGAGGCGGTCGGGACGGGCGGGACGGTGCCAGGCATGCGGCTCGAAAAGTCCGAATAGCCCGCGTAGCGATTAAAGGCCTCGTTTGGGTTAGGCTGCATCGACTGCATGCTGGTTGGCCGGAACGGCATGAGTGGAGTTGGTTTGCCGGACTGACCATTTGCGGTAGTGGCGGTCTTGCCAGGGTGGGCCTGCAGGATCGCCGTGGGGAATACGGCGCGGGGTGGCGTGTTTGAGCGCGAGGGTGCAGCAGTCGCAGGACCGTTATCGAGCTCCATAGAGTCTGGATCGAACCCGCCGGGGTTGGTGTGGGTGGGCTGTGTGTTAGGCGAGATAGGAAACACGCCGTGGTCGTGTCCGTTGGCGTTATTATTAGGTTGTGCGTTGCTCGAATTGGCATTATTCTTGGAGAGAGCCGCGAGCGCGCCGTTTTGGTCAAATGGGGGGATGGGATTGCTGGGATCGACGACGACGACGTGGGCCTCCTCAAAGTGCTCGACGAGCGAATGGAGGTCCGGCAGGGGAATGCCGCAGCATGTATAATTCCGGCACTGCCAGATCGGGGCAAGACGTCAGCGATGTGCGCATTACAGGGCCCAGCACGACTCACAAATTCCTCGCCGGCCAACACGTTGGGATCGTCGCCCCCAAGCGAGCGAATCAATCGACCGTGCTCTGAATCGATGGACGAAGATAGGTGCGACTTGAAATCGTAGAGGCTGATCGACTATCAGCCTAGCCCGCTTTACAGAGATAGGCACTTACTCCATGGGCCCCACGAGAGCGCCGCCAGGGGCGTCCGAGAGAAAGTACATGTTCGTGGTCGGGTCCTGGGCGACCTTCCAGCTCGAGCTCATCCCGTTGAACGAGCTGGGCACAAACGACGTGCCGGATGCGATGCCTGGCATGGCGCTGTCCGCCTTCCAGCTGGTGCCAGTTCCGAGATTGTTCAGCGACTCGAGCTTGAAAGAGGTGCCCATGCCGAACCCGAGCGACATGGGTGTACCGCTCCAGCCGCCAGGCGTGCCACCGGCAAAGGGCATGTCGCCAGCGCCCATCCGCGTGCCAGAGCCGCCGCGAAAGTTGAAGTCGGAGTTTCCAAAGCGCGGGTTGGAGATGGGGACCGCGGCGGGCATGACGTTCATCGAGTGCGGCGTAGGGGGGTAGAGAGTGTGAGCGATCTATACAAAAGCAGGCAGAGAAATATATAGGGCGGGATGGCCCGCGAGATTAAGAGCAAACAGCAAAGAGCTGATTCAGCAGATCAGAGATAGGAAGCCGCGGGGCAAGGGCACAGGCGTCGTCAATAGGGGCGCGGTCGACAGATACGGCGACGGCGAGAGTGGAGATGCTCGAGTGGGAGGGGCGTTTACATATCGCCTCCTAAGTCCCGGATGCAACCGACCGAAGTGCAGGACCCTTCAGGCTGCACCACCCGACCGGCCAATCAGCGCGCGACCATCCTTGGCCACTGTAGCCTCGGCCGCTGCACACTCCCGACACGTGAATAAGCCCACCGAGTCGCTCGCCAAGGTAAACATGTACAGGCACGTACATCCGAGCCTTTACGGCAGCGGCGGAGTTTGTCCTCCTTGTATGCGCTGGCAATATTGGCATATACCCCCAACCGATGTCCCTATAACACAACCCCATTGATGTTCTCCACATGGTTGGTATTCCCACTCGCAGCCCCCTTCTCACATGGCGACCAAGATGAGGTATATTATACACCCACATCGGGCTCCAACTCGGAAGACAATCGATCGCACACCGAGCACGCGAGAGGTATTTCTGCTGGCAGCAAACTCGTCATTCGAACCGTTCGTCCCAATCGCTTACTTTTTACGCGACTCGAACTTCCCGTCCGAGCTAATTAGCTACGCTTTTTCTTAGCTAGATTCGCGAGGTCGGTACGCGTCTTCCATGCATGTCGAGTAAGGTATCCCCGAGTAAAGCATTCCATGGACGTCGAGTAAGGTATTACCTTCCCGTCGAGTAAAGCCTTCCATGCACATCAACCAAAGCAATCCATGCGCCAGCCACACTAATGAAATCCCATCGCTTCCGACGATCTATTTGTGCATAGTGTGAGAATACCCGAGGCTAACTCGGCCCTTGCGACCTCATCGAGACAAACCCTCAGACCTAGATAGCCGAAAACCAACCCCTGACTAGACTCTATTTACTCAGTAATTACTCGTGCGTATCTACCTCAGATGCCGGATAGTCACCGGCCTATCGAATGACGACCAACACACGATGCGGTCTAAACCCGATCGCGCCAGGGTGTCCAAATAAATCCCGACCTCTTGCCTGAATCTACAAAACTAGCTACGTCATCCGGATGATGTTTCAGCCAAGACCCAGTATTGAAATTAACAGCGATCTACGCTAGAGTGATCGCCAATATACAAATAAGAAGAACCCAGAATTAGCATTACATACAAATCAAACTCTAGCCAAGAACAAGCTATATTACAAGAACCAATAAAACAACGTGAATACTAAAAACGCAAACTCAGCCAACTAACTACCGTCCGCAAAACAACACAGTCATATCATTCCCTCTAGATCCCTCCTCGCTAGCAATAACAACACTCGCCGCATCGAGTCTCACACTCTGAAACCCAACCTTGAACACACTCCGCTCGGTCCCATCCACACTCACCACCCTTCCCGACCTTCCCCTCTCCTTCTCCCCTTCCCTATCCCCCTCCAACTTCGCAGACAGATACACAATAGGCCCGCGCTCTCCCTCCAACTCCCTTTCCCTTTCCCCCTCTCCTTCCTCACACCCACCTGCACCAAACTCACTCCGCCTAAACCTTTCCAACCCCTCTACAACACGTTGATCATGCCTCACCGTCCGATCAAACGCGACAAGTCGAGGCGACGCAGGCGGGGACACTCGACACTGCACAGACCTCTGCGTCGAGAGGTACACACACCACAACAACGACCCGAAATACTCGTCCTCGTCCAGCGCGAAATCAAAGGTCGGCGCAGCGGAGGAAAATCCGAGAGAAAGCCTCGGTAATCGGAACGACGATGCGCATTCGAGGGTTGATTCGAACAGCCCAGTGGTGCGTTCGATTAAAGCGGGGAGAGGCTGGAGAGTGTATGTCGTTCGAGTTGTCCAATCCGACGGGTTACTCGTCTCGAACTACGGGCGCAAATCGGGGGGGTACAGGTTAGGTATCATACGTGTGGAGAAAGATAAGGAAACACGTGAATAAATACTCACGGTAACACTCGCGCCTGGTCGAGATAGGACGTACACAGCGCGTTGTCGTACGAGTTCGGATGCGAGAGCGAACCAGTGCTTCGATAGACGCGTCACGTAGATCAGGAGAGAGCGCGTGCTAAAGTGTTGGAGAACGCATAGTTGGAGTTCAGAGGGGAGCGCGTCGAGTGCAAGTGGAGAAACCATTGTATGCAAGTTCTAGTTGACCAGATGCGAAGAAGCAGTTTATAACCAGGATGTGAGACGGTCGTGCGAGAGAGAGGAAAGGTGCGGTGTGCGGGCTGCCAGCGAAAAGAGCGGAAACTTATAGGCCGCACATAAACCCAATCAAGCTGTCACACGCTCCAGTAACGCCGGTCACGCTATCACCTCTAGTCTCCGCTCGACGACACATCTTGTACGTAGTCCGTCCCGAGTTCGGCCAAGTATATGAGCAACACTAGATTCCGGCAGATAGGTTGATCTCCGTCCGAACGAGACCGACAGATGGAGAACGCTTCTCCGCGAATAAGAATGAGCAATGTGAAGCATATATGCAAGTCGTGAGTAAGTAATGAGCGCCCTATATCGGTTTTGACGGTGTCCGACATGGTCCGATCGTAGTATCTCATTTCGAGACGCCGTACGAGGGTGGTCCGGCGAGAGGGGCCCCGGCGGTAAACTCGGCGTTGGACTGAGTTGATACAAATAAGGATAAGGGATACGGGAAAGTACGGGTAGGGAATGCGGGTGGTTGCGGAAGACGTACATGGCTCCATTATTTCTCCCACAAATAGCTTTTATGAAAGCCCGAGACGGAGCAGAGGCGTGTAGTGTCCCGGATATAAAGAGACGTCAACAAACGAGCAAATTTTCGGCAGGGTGAATTTATCTACCTCGCACTCAACGCTATATGTCGGTCATCTTAGTACTTATTGACTCCGCTTCTTGTGCAAGATTAACAGGGGTTGTAACTGAAACGGGTCGACGTTATCTACTTCAGAACAGGTTGAAATTTTCAGGAAAACTCACTTAGGCCCCATAATCCGAAATCTACCAAACAAGAGATATCGTAGGTCACATCTGCTAACAAAAGTTTGCCCGTATCCTCTCCTTTCAGATGGTGGGGCGTAAACCGCAACGGAGATTATTTGTTTCGACCTCCTAAGCTGCAAATAGTAAACAAGGTGGAGCAACTACAACTGATTTCGTCAGTTATGCATGCTAGGCAGCCCTGATCGCGGTCTCGAAGAATCATGGGATGGGGTCGTGGTCGTGGTGAACAGTTGTCTAATTAAATACCATCCGAAAAGTTTCGTCGGTGCTTGTGCTTGTTTGTCCTATCATGTGGCTAGGATGTAGCCACGATCACTCAAGTTGGAAACTGGAGAAATATTTACGACAATTGAATTTGAGGGCTCTTATCTCTCGTAGCCACTTTCAGAAAGAGGTG
>WSTH01001600.1:0-11664 GCA_019616345.1 Ceratobasidium sp. 395
ACTGGTAAAACTCCCTTCTACGCATGCTATGGTTTCCATCCCCAGTTTACCATAGGGGACACAGATACCAAAGATGTACCAGCTGCAGATGAACGGGCAGATTGGCTTAAAGACAGCTTTGACGAGTTGCGAGCCGCTCTAGAAACTTCTAATCAGAAAATAAAGGAGTTTTACGATCGCAAACATAGAGCACCCGTCAAGATCAACGTTGGAGACAAAGTTTTCATCGACAGTAGGGATATTCAAACCGACCGCCCATCCAGGAAACTAGCCGCTAAACGACTTGGACCTTTCCAAGTACTAGAGAAAATCGGAACGCATGCCTTCAAACTTAAACTGCCCCACACTATGAAGGTACATCCAGTGTTCCACGTATCTAAGGTACTCCTTAAAGAAAACGACCCTTATCAACGAGAACCAATCCCTCTTCCCCCAATTATCACACCAGAAGGAGAAGAAGAATTCGAAGTAGAGAACGTTCTCAATTCCAAAAAGATAAGAGGCGTCGTTAAGTACCTAATCAAATGGAAAGGTTACGGCCCAGCAGACAACACGTGGGAACCGTACGAACACTTGGTCAATGCTAGGGACGCGCTGTTAAAATTCCATCAGAAGAACAAACGTGCTCAGAGGGACCTTCGGGTCTAGACGGGGGGTAGTGTCATGACTTGACACACTTCCAATATTATTTCCAGAGTTTATTATATTTTTTCAGATATACTTTCCTTTTATGGAACATTGGTCATAAGTTAGTCATCGTCTTTGTAATCTTTGTCATCAGGGTTCATTAGTCAGGGTCATGTGATCATGGAACTTTCCAGAAGTCTTACTAATGCTTCTTATTTCACATCACATATCAAATTAGTATGACTCGCTCTTTGTACACGTAGATACAAGGCTGTGCACTCTGTTGTATATAACCAAGGGCAAGTTCGAGGTTACAGACCAAGAACTTGACCTCCTCGTCAATCATAGTTCTCCCTTACATCCACTTGGTCACTGGGCTATCAGTCGCCCATACCACTTAGCTTATCGCCTCTCACATTCTAGAGGACTCTGACAATACCCTTTACTAGTGCTGCATAGCGGTATTCGAAGGGTTACTGCCACCTATATGTGAAGAACCGGCACGAACCTTGATATTCTTGTTTGCGTCGTGGCATGGGCTTGCCAAATTACGGCTACATACAAAGGTAACGTTAAAGATGCTTAAAAGTCTAACGAGTAAACTAGGTCTCGCGCTTCGAAACTTTGCAAAACTCACCGAGTCACTGGACGTTCGCGAAACTCCACAAGAATACGCTCGCCGGCGAAAGCAGTATGAGTCAAGCAAAGCGAAATCGAGTGCTAAGGCAAACAAAAAACAACAAAAGCCTCGGCATCGGAGGGGGGCGACGGGCGCCGAAAATGTGTTTTAAATTTAAATACCTACAAAACACACTCTATGGGCGATTATGTGCCGAATATTGAAGAGTTTGGAACAACGGATTCGTACTCAACCCAAATAGTGAGTCTGCTTCAGGTTCAAAGTAGTAGTATTACTAACTATAGTACATAGGGTGAATTGACTATCCGAAGGATTAAAGCACAATACGAACGAACGAACCGGCGGAATGAAGTCGAGCAGATGACACGCATCAGCGACATCTGCACAGTGCTAGAAGACATGGACTCCGAACTTAAACACCTCAACAAGCCCGCCAGCGCCGCATCTAAAGACGACGTCGAAGGTTTGGAATCACTACTTTCTGGTGATCCTTATTTCATCGGTCAGCGAGACCGGTCGCAGGACATGATACCAAGCATTGACCTCTGGGTCGATCGTCAACGCCACGACGAAGCAGTGCAGGTGTGTAATTGAGACAAGTAGTAGTGTACAAGGCTAACCTTCCGTTTAGTTGTTCACTCTTCAATTAAAACGACACCTCCTAGCCCGGTTCTTGGGTAGCTGCGACCACCCCGATTTTGGCGACAACAAGTTGGGCCAAATTCAGTTCCAGAACGGGCGCATGTACCGCCACCGAACACTTCGAGTAAATTATACTACCTACGATGTTCTCCGCGATCAGGACGTTATCAACCCTTCGACATCCAACTGTTTTGTGTTACTCCCCGGGGAGTTTGACCCTGATAATCCCAACGGCCATCCTTTTTTCTACGCGAAGGTGCTTGGAGTCTACCATGCAAAAGTCAGCTATGGAAGAAACTTGGCGCGCCGCATGGATTTTGTTCACGTTCGAATGTTGTATTACGACTACGACCGGCCCGGTGGATGGGAGACAAACCGATTAGACCGGCTAAGTTACCTCAAATGTGACAACGATCAAGATATTGCTGATTCGTTTGACTTTATAGATCCAAAAACCATCATTCGCGCGGCGCATTTAATCCCCGAATTTGCTGCTGGTACAACAAGCAAGTTTCTTAAAACACCCTCTTCAATTTCGCACGACAATAGTGATTGGACCGACTGGAAGGGATATTATGTTAACCGGTGTGCTATATTCTTAATTATAGACTCTAACATGCAGAAACTAATTAATTACGCCAGGTTTGTGGACCGAGACATGCTCATGCGATATCTCGGCGGGGGCATTGGGCATTATAAGCAAAAAGCCGGACAATCCGCAGTCAGTGTGGAGGATGGCGAGGGTGAGTGACATCAAGTGAGCATACGAAAAGTCCTGACCTGTAAGCCCATTACATAGACGAGAACGAGGATGGAGGTGAGGGTGAGGATGAGGGTGAGGGCGAGGATGAGGGCGAGGGTGAAGGCGAAGGCGAGGGTGACGATGAGGATGTTGAAGGTGTTACGGGTGGGCTGGATGAATGTGGGGAGGTACAATCAGAGGACTCGGACAACGATGACGGTGATGCCGGTGCTGAATCAGACTCGGATGGATCGGTTTACTCATTTAGCGGAGATTACGAACCAACGTATGAGTTCTGACGCACACAATATCAAAATATGATACAAAATTTAACATTACTTCATTCTCTTACTTGCTCTTTTGCTGCTGGGATCGTGCTGCGGTAAAACAACCAGCATAATCACAAGAGATAGGCACAAAAGTCACTGTATGCGGTGATACATACTAATAATTTCTTTTGTGTACACGCTAATTTTATTTGTTGGTCGTACCATGCCCGGTGGCCTACTCTCTTCAACGTTGCATTGTCCAGGCGCTTGCCCGGTAGAGCCTGCTTAACCGGGGCATGTGACCAAGTATGTGGTAGCTGTTGACCGAACCAACAACTACCCCCCCGCTGCCTGGCACTCCATACGTGCGGGCTACTCCACACAAAAAAACGCCCCGTCTATTGCCCGATGCTCGTTGCAACCGGTGAGTAACACGCCTGCTATGTATGAGCACTTAGGGCTAACTTTTACTTCACATAGCTTGTCCACCATCCCCGGTGGCGATTTGACTAGGGCAAATAACCAGCACCACCGCGAGCCCATCGATGTTTTGATCTTGAACGGGGCCGGTCTACTCTATGGTCGAGAGATCCCGGGGTAGAATATTCGGTTTTACTCGTCCAAGTGCTCATTCACTCGCAATCCGGTCGCGATTTGACACGGGCTGGCAACAGCCAGCACTACCCTGTACCCTGGAGCGGCAAGGACTAAGGTCCCCGGATGCTTAACGCTCTAGGTGCGGCGGTGTTGCTCGCGTTCCCACCAATCCGTGTCAATCTGGAACTGATGTGCATTGGCTCGCTTGCGAATGCCCATAACGAGGAAGGCCCGGTAATAAGCATGTAAGTAAATTTCGTTCATTTTTTGTTTTCGTTATTAACACTCAAGCTCGATAGCTCCCGCGCACCGCCAGCCCCATCTACAACGCTGCCGTTGCCACCGCATTGGCCGAGTCTACTGCCGATCCCGCGCCCGGCGCTAACGAATCCGCCACTCCCACTCCCACTCCCACGTCTAATGACGAACCCCGAGACAACGCCCCGGTCCGCTGCAAGCCCTGTCGATTGCGCAAGCGCTCGGCCCCCCCGTCCTCGTCGCACTCCCAGCCCACCCGCCGCGTGCAGAGAGCGCGCAGAATGACTCGAACCGACGGCCCGCCACCTGTCCCACGCTCGTCCCAGGTCGGCATGGCACTTGGTTCGGCGTATATTCGCGACGCTCCGGTGGTCTGCACCCTTAGACAAACTCCCCATCCAGCATACCCGCGGGCTACGGCTATAGGCAGGTAGATGGGCGCTTTTATTAGTGTTGGGTTGGGCGTTGGGGTTGAACCACGGGGCGTTGTCGCAAGGCGTGCTGTGTTTGTACGCACGTTGAGCGCCTGTGATCTGGGTGTTTTGTCTCGCACGCCCGTCTTTGGCGCTGGCCCAACCAGCCCGATTCTCCCCTGTCCACGGCGAGGGAAACGCCGCCCGTCGCGCCGGTCATACTCATCTCCCTCACTTCCGCCCGACCATGCGCCCGGATCGCTCCCCGACGGCGCGAACGCCAGTTTCTCATACCGCGACGCGCCCCAGCCGCCTGTCCCCGGCATCGCGGTCCGTACCCGCTGACAACCTCCCCATCCGTCTTACCCGCGGGCTACGGCTGTATGCGGGTAGACGGGCGCTTTTATTAGCGTTGGGCTGGGCGTCGGGGTCGAACGCGTGGGGGCGTTACTCCGTTCTTGTGTTCTCGTACCGGCAAATTTTCCCCCTGCGCCGATTATGTCCACTTCCCCGATTCCCGCTCGACAATGCGCCCGCTTCTCGTACCGCGCCTGCCCCCAGCCGCCAGCCAGCCAGTGCGCCGCGAGTCTCGCCCACTGTGTGACCGCTCGACCGCGCTCATCCTCGTTGCGCTCCCGGCCCACCAGCTGCGCGCAGAGAGCCCGCAGAATGACCCGAACCGACGACCAGACGAGGGGAGCGCACCCCCACTCCATTTCTCGACGAAACACTACCCGGCGTCGCCCACCGCGAGGGGAACACCACCCGTAGCGCCGGCCATACTCATTTCCCTCACTCCCGTCCGACCATGCGACCGGACCACTCCCCGACGGCGCGAGCGCCGGCTTCTCGTATCGCAGCCCGCCCCTGTTGCTCCCCGGTGCTGTCCCGTATATACTCCCGCCACCGGGCGCAACGCCGCTCGTGCTCGACCGAGAACCACCCACCCCGCCTACACCTGGATTTGAGTACGCGGGGGGACCGTCGTAGCAGGCGGCGCTGGCCAACTTGCCTAGCCAGCGCGTCGACTAGGTGGACACACTACGCACCCTACTCGCGCATGCCGAGACACACCACACCTTGTTCTCCGCATGGTCCAATTCAAGCGCGGCGCTCGCTCAGGCCGAGGCGCGCGCTGAGGCCACTAAAGCCCGGCTTGCTACAATCCGGGACAGTCAATAGGAGAACAAGATAGGCATAGGAGGCAGAGAAAGGTGAAGAGGGGCATAGGAATCGCATAGAACCACATGGCATCAAGTCGAATCAAACTAGGCGGCAGCACGACACTCATCCTAATCGGTCATGCTCTACTCCATCTCGTCCGCTCCCGCCCTTGCAATATTCAAACTCGACTCGACCACAACAGGAGAAGAAGAGGCAGGCTTTTTATTCAACTCAACCAACGAATCGGTCATACACACGTCCTCAGATTCGTTCTCGTCCTCGCCCACGACAATCACGCTCGCAGCCACAGTGGCCTCGTCCTCGGCCTCCATCTTTTTATTCGTTGCGCTCATCATCTAGACTGCTGTGTGCGCGCTGAGGATTTTTACTTGTGCCCTGTCCAGGGTACGTTTGAATGTGCGCCGGGTGCACGTTGGGCAAGGGATTCGCGCTTCTTTAATAGGAGAGTTACGGGTGGCCATTCACTCCTGTCCTTTTTAGAGGTTGTCCCCATTCCTTTTGTAACTTCGAGCTATGTACATACGAACAAGCTGATGTTTTTTTTGTCCCACCGCTATGTCTCGTGTAGTTGACTGCGGCTTATGGGAACTATTAAACAGACAAAAGACCAATATTACGCACTTCCCGCGCGTTCAACCGTGTTGTAAATGGCGCTGTTAATCATATGACCGGCCTGACATACTATTGAAATATAATTTGCCTCAACATACGTAGTATCTTTGTACTTCGACGGCAGCTGTTTCGCCGGATGTATGTAACCCTCAGACAGGGGACCACATATCAACGCCAGAACAGCCTGTCAAATCCTATGTATTTCAACCACCAGGATGAGTCGCATATGTATTTCAACCGTCGGGATGGGACGCATATATATTTAGCCCGCCAGGAACTAGCACGTTTATAATTTGCCGTCAGGCCCCGAACAACATACACTGGTTGAAATGACTGAAACACGACATATAATGCGATAACATCGCTAGAATTTTAAGCAGTTATATCCGTGCCTGTAATGTGTGATATGTGGCTGATGGCACTGTTATTTTGTATCGTACATGTATTTTGGAGCCTGGCATGTACCGATTTCGTGATGCTTATAGACTGTTAGGACACGTACCACACGCCTAAGAATTCGATGTGGACTGTGCGCGAAAATGCCTTCTTGAACAAAACGCTTGCCTTGAATCCAGCCTTGTCGTTACGGTTGTACATAGAATAGGCAAACGGAATTTGTTCAATCTTCGAGGCGGCGTTAATTGATGATGTGCATTTGTAAATTAGGAAGGTACATATACGTTGTCCGGCGGCAAAAGCCCAACCTTGTGGAGCATACCCGCCAACGCCCGAGCAGTGTATGCACCGCGTGAGAATCCAAATAGGCCTGGAATGTTCATGAATATCAAGCCATGGGTGCTTAGAAAACGACGCATACATATTATCGCCATCATGGTAGTGCTTCATGAGAAACTCGTATCCACCCATTACTACATCAAGAATGTTAAACTAATAACCTAACTAGTTTCAGCTGAGCACCATACCGTGCTGATCGAGATATAGGGCAATAGGGGGTTTCACGACTCGCAAAACTGGGGCTCAACTGGTACCTCAACTGGGCCTCAACTGGGACCAGAGCTGACGTACCAGTTAAGCGCCGAGGGCTCAAACTCTCGGATACCTATACTATATGCACATCGTTTACATGATATTCGTACGGAGCGCTGTCTAATGAGCTAGAGGGGTCTCTTTCAGGCTCGTCTGAGGAAAAAGGAGGGTATAATTGGCTCAAGTAGTGGCACTTGAACGTGAGTTGGGGCCCAGTTGAGGTACCAGTTGAGGTACCAGTTGAGGTACCAGTTGAGCCCCAGTTTTGCGAATCGTGAAACCCCCTAATAGCTTGATCTAATACTTTTGCTATGGCGATAGACAGCCCTAGGAAAATGCCAGGAGGCGCATAGGTACCAACGCCAGGTTGACTAACGCGTACTATTAGCTGGTGCTACAGGATTCAGCACCGAGGTACCTACTAATAAACCATCTGCTCATCGAGTTTGTTTTTCTCTAGTAGGGTGAACAACTTGATAACATTGGTATTCTACAAAAGATAAAGTGGGTTATTTTACTCGTATTAGCTCAAAAACCGACCCACAGCGTCATCATATACATTGGTAGTGCCGTCGAAACACAAAACCAAAGTACATGGCTTGCGACTAGCTGGTCGAGTATCAAGGGCAGCCATCGTAAAAACACTTTGCAAAGCTCTAATTGAAAAGTTGATACGAGATATTGAGAAGCTGAAAGCGCGGGGGAAGGGTAGGGTGGGCGTAAGATGGAGGAGTCAGACTGACGCATCAGTTCATTATATACGTCAATCAACGGGAGTCTCGGTGAGCGCCTATTGCCCGGTTTGTGTTGTCTCCACCACGGCGGAACCGGCAAAGAAGGCAATGCAATGCAACAGAACCCTCGATGATGCATTCTGCCGCGCATACAGCCCCTCTCCCCCTGATGACGTATGATGGGCGCTCCAAATAATTGCCGATTATGGAAGGGTAACGTGACCTAAATTTGGAGATTTGCCAAATTAAATTTTGTATTGAATGAGTTCCAGACTCAAGCAACGTGGTATTGCGTGTACTGTGTACGTTGATGTTAATCGCTAACGACAATTATGAGGGCTTAAAAACGTCGGCCGAGACCTATTGTTATCTCAAGGGTGATTATCAACAAATCCCGGTATGGTATCTCCGGATATCACTCACAAGCCAGCAAAGACGAACCAGCTCACCCCTATATTCACAACATAGGGTAAAACCAAAATTAACTTGTTCGATGTGGAAAAATCTAGACTAAAAATGCCCATAAATAATAATCCAAAACCATTATAACCTCAAGCACGTTCCAACTCCTCTCCCTCGATATCTTCTACTTCAGGCGGCCTGGGCACAGGTTCCTCTTCTTCTTCTATGATCCGAGCGGGCGCACGGTCGACTTGAGCTTCTAGTAGCTCTTGACGGAGTGCTTCGCTGTCTGTGCCGGATTCGAGTTCGTTGGGTGAGAGTAGGACTCGGCCTTTGCGCAATATTTCACCCTAAGTGACGGGGGTTAATCGTAATTATGAAGACTAACGGGTGTCGACGTACCTCTTCAGCCACCCAAGACCGACTCAGATTCTCAGCCGGAGACGCCTCTCCATCACCATCCTCTTCGCCCTCACCTTCTTCCTCCGCCTCCTCAACAACAGCCCCTTTACCCACCTCCACCTCTCCACCAATACTCAACCCAAGCCCCATCTCCTTCCTAATGCCCTCTTCCCTCGTCCCTTCCTTCACAACCCCAGGCGCAGTCTCGACCACAACAGGCTCAGCACCACCAGCAAGCACCGGCGCCAACGCATCGTTCAGCGCCAACATCTCACTCAACACACCCTCATCCCTCTCCGTCCGAATCATCTCGACCAGCACCGCTCGAACTTCCTTCGCCCGCTTGACCAACTCGTCCCCTCCACCATCACCACCGGCTCTAAACTCGTCCGCGCAGGATCGGGCGGCGGCCATGACTTCTCCCGGCGTCATCTTCCACACTCCGATTCGTCCTGCAGGGTCCACACCCGCTCCAGCCGTCGCGTTGATATTAACATGCGCCTCTCTCGCGAGCGCACTATGCTCAATCGGGTCCCACACACCACCACCACCACCTCCGTTTTCCAACACGGGCGTAGCAACTCCTTCAGCGACTTTACCCGCTCTCGCCTCTTCCGCAGCCTGCGCCCTCTCCGTATTCCTCACGCAAATCTTCAAAATCTCTCGACACAGTCTCGCCATATCTTCTTCTCCGGGGACAATACTCAGATCGAGACAGCGCATGCCATAGTTGACTTTTAAGCCCACGCTGAGCGCCATGACGCCCGCGACGTCGAGCGAGTTGGAAGTCAGGTCGAGGTGTTGGAGGGCTGGAAAGTCGGGGAGGAACTCGGCGAGGGCGATGGCGCCTTGAGAGTTGAGCGATGTGCCCGAGAGGGAGATGTGTCGGAGGGTTGTGTTGAGTGTGAGAGCGTTGCGGAGGACGTGTATGCCCTCGAGTGAAGGTGAGGAACATGGGTTGTTGGATAGGTCCAGTGAAGTGAGCGTAGAGTTGTATTTCTAAACAAATTCAATCCATTTGGACAGTGGTGAGCAACTGGAACCACCACGCTTGAGCACTTGCACTTACCAACGCTTCAGCAAGGACAACCAACCCCTGCACCTCGACCTTATTCTCACTCAAATTCAAACTCCTCAACGTCCTATTCCGTTTCAGAACCTGCGCAATATACGACACTCCACCCTACCGCCATTCCTATCAGTCCCAATCCAATCTAACAAAAACCAAAACAAAAAACCTACCCTCAAATCATTCCCCTTCAAATCCAAAACGACCAAACACCCAAGCTTCGGCACACCCTCCATACTCCTCACAATATCCATCAACGCCGCAGACGTGCCCGCACTACCACTTGGAGCTGGAGGAGCAGGCGAAGCGACCGTAGCGGATACACTAGGCGCGCTAGGTAATCGCGTTGTAACGCCTCCAAAGGAACTACTCGTGATCATCGTTACAGCATTCGTCCCTGTTCCTCCTGTTTTTGTTCCTGTTGAAGGCCTTGATACCGATGTAGAGGAAGTACCGGTACCAGGGGGAGGAGTAGCAGCAGCTCTAGCAGCATTCTGCAACCGAATCGCCAACGGCGTCTGACGCGGGACATACGGAACGGGTATCGGACCCGTCGCACTCGCTACAACCGTAGGTTTCACAGGAGCGGGCGTAACAACCGCCGACGTCCCAGCTGCGCGCCGAACACGAGGGACGTACGCCGCATAGTTTGTACCCGGGACAGGCTGGGGCGGTTGCACGGCCGGATGTCGCGGTGGTGGACCGAGCGGTTTGTCGTGTGGGGGTGAGATGAGTTCCGGGGATTGGGTGAGTGATGATGAAGATGATTGGGTGAGAGGTGATGCAGTGGGGTCTGTGGGGTGAGGTTGAATTTGGAGGGGTGTAGGGACCGAGTTTGTACCTGCTAAAGAAGTAATTAATACCTATTTATAGCTCGATATAATATAAAGCTCACCACCAGCAGCAACAGCGCCCGCCAACCTCGCCTGCAGCCCCTTTGGTTTAGGCGCTACAACAGGCGGGACCTTCGTATGCCCATTCAACGCAGCGCCCTCTCCAGTTACCAATCCAATCCGAACTTCAGGCGGACTCGGCGGGCCTCTGACGATATCCTGCTCCCTAAACGTCGACACCGTCGTTAAACTCGACTGGGAATGTAAATTCGGACGACCCGAATCAAGCAGAGGCGGACCACCAGAGGAAGTCGCAGATACCGGCGACGGAGCGGATAAGGAAACGTTCATTGGGCGGGGTGATCCTTGCGGTGTGGACCTCGAAGACGAGTCGGGTGTTAGGTTTAGTCCTAGTCCTAGTCCTAGGCCGGTTGGAGGTACGGCTAATGAAGTGCCAGGTTGGGTCTGAGAAGAAGGTCCGGAAATAGATTGAGTCTGATCTGGGTAATCTTTCATCATGAGCGCGACGGCTACTGCTCCCGCTTGACCTATTTTGTTCGTTCGTAGAGAGACAGTTTGGATTTGGGACGTTCGAATTGCGTGAGCTTCATTCACCCCACACCAGTCAGTTACCTTCCCTCAAAACCAAGGATAGGAAAGCGAGAAACGCACCAAGAGCCTCCAGCCCAGGTCCCCGAAGCGCACACTCGTCCAACCGTACGCCGACCAACGCGCGTCTAGATCGTTTCTTCTTGCCTCCCCTCCCAACTCCACTCCAGTTGTTGCTTATACTTCCCAGTCCGCTCCCGCTCTTCTCCCTCTCCCGCTCAATGGGAGACCCGGCTCGCGGAGTCTGGGCCTGAGCCTCAGATACAGACGTGAGACTCGAGACCGACGCGCGTGGCGAGACCTGCCCTGGTCCTGGCCCTGGTCCAGTGGCGCTCGAGAACGAACCGCGGGGCGAGCCGAGTAAAGACCCACGTGGAGAGCTAGGCCCCGCTCCGGGTGATTCTGGGTACCGCGCCGGATCTTTGACGCGTCGCGGGACGGATACGTTTGTGTCGATGATAGGTCTCACACCGCTCGAGTCGAACGGATTTGTGAATTGTATGTTCGGAGACGGTGGGTCGATGGACGCCATGGATGGAGTTCGACTCATACGTGGGGTGTGTAGTGCGGATGGAGGTGGTTGAGGTGGAGCGGGTGGGAGGACGGCGAGTATAGATTCGACAGAGCGTTTGTCGAGCGCGTT
>WSTH01001601.1:0-11662 GCA_019616345.1 Ceratobasidium sp. 395
AGGTTAGGTTGAGCAGGAAGTCTAGGTCTGGCTTTAGGTCCAAGCTTTAGACTTGGCTGTAGGTACGCAGGTCCAGGTGAGGAGGAATGCACACCAGGTGGGCAGCATACCCAACACAAGTACCAGCACACCCAGAACTCAACAGAACTAGAACACAGCATGCGTACCAGGTACGCATGGCAGACAGCAAGCAAAAGTGGGCAAACATGGATAAATACATGCCCCTCACCATGGCTATTGGATAGCATACGTACCAGGTATGCACGGCAGAGACGCAGGAACAGTGGCCAAACAGAAGCAAACATCATGATGACTGAGACATATGTCAGAAATAGAATGCGTACCAGGTACGCATGGCAAATACACAGGAGACACAACCTACCAGGGACAAATACATGGGACTCAACTACACATGTGAACTAGCAGACGTACTTGGTACGCTGGCAGACGCGCAGAAGAGACAACCAAACAACAACAGACATGACTGGAACTCAACGACGTGGGAGGTAGCATGCGTACTCGGTACGCATGGCAGATGCACAGAAGAAGTGACCAAATAACAACAAACCTAATCTGAGCTCAAGAATATGGAAGGTAACATGCGTACTTGGTATGCATGGCAGACACACAGGATAGCTATGCAGACATGAACAAATACATACCAATGACCCAACCACATACATGTGATAGCATGCGTACTTGGTACGCATGGTGGACGCACAGGAGACATTGTCAGACAGGGACAAATATGACACAAACACAACCACCCATGAGACGGCATGCGTACCAGGTACCCACGGCAAACACAAGAGCAGGAAAAATGGGTAACAGAAACAAACCCACCCAGGACTTAACCGCAAGTAGAGCTAGTACGCGTACTCAGTACGCATAGTAAACAGACAGAGGAAAAAGGTCAACAAACATGGACCAACGTGACCCAAACACAACAACCCATGAGACGGCATGCGTACCAGGTACGCATGGCAAACACAGGAGCAAGAGAAATGGGCAAACAGAAACAAACTCACCCCAGACGAGCTGTAAGTATGAGCTAGCATGCGTACTTGGTACGCATGGTAAACACACGGAAAAAGTCAACAAACAAGCGCCAATATACATGACTGAACTGAATATATGCGTACCGGGCATGCACAGTAAGCACACAAAAATGCAGACAGACAATGTCAAATACGCAGGACTCAGCCACAACTGAGCTAGCATGTGTACTGGTGCGCATACAAGGACACCAAAAGGTGGATGACCAAGCACAGGTACATGGGACTGAATCACAAACATGAAATGGCATGCGTACCCAGTACGCATGGCCGACACACAGGAATCAGAGAAATGGACAAACAAAGCCAAAGATACCCAGCTCTCAACCACAAGTATGAGCTAGCGTGCGCACTTGGTACGCATGGCAGATACACAAAACGATCAAATATGCAAAGGCAAATACAAGTGACTCGACCACATGTATGAGAAGCATGCGTACTGGGTACGCACACATTTAGACAGGAACTTTCAGTGATGTCATTTTTTATCCCCACATGAGAGACAGACATCACGTGACGAACGTGCGTACTGGGTACGCACGCCGTTGAACGGCTGCACCCAATCACGTGATGTGTTTGCCAATGCTCCTACAGCATACCGCTGCTGATGTGCGTACCAGGTACGCACGCTGTTGCACAACGGATCTTGTTACCCAACGCTCTCAGTGGTACGTGTGCACATTGAAAGCCGAGAGATTCAAATTCGTCAAGTACATGTTCAGTGGTACTACAAACTTGACTCGCGTGCGTACCTGGTACGCACGCTGCTGCATGGCAACATGCGGTTGCGTAAGTTTACTTCATGCGAAGAGTTAATTGGGAACATGCGGTTGCGTAAGTTTACTTCATGCGAAGAGTTAATTGGGAACACCTATGCATAGTACTCACGTGCCAGATATGCGTACCAGGTACGCACGCAGCTGTACCGTAGCACAAAAATGTGTGCGTCCTCATCCAGAGGCAATTACTACGAAAAGAGTATGCATTAAAAAAATTGTGAGAACAATATTGTGGTAGGAGCACGTGCTGACTCCCTCACTCGCTCATTAGACACAAATGATCAGAAGCGTTGTTTTTTTTTTCAAAGAAATGATGTTTATACTATTGCTTCAGCCCCTGGTATGACCATCCACATCATCGGAAAGGGCGAGAGTAGAAAAGAAATGTAGATAGAACAGATACAAACATAAATACTTTTCTATCAAAGTCTACAATATGATATGGGGAAGAAATACCATGAACCACTAAGCGCTATCACATCAACAAGCTAGCCAACACTATGTAGAATGAGAGAGAAAAAGTAAAGCGAAGAGACTCCGAACTTCCTTCCCTTGCAAATTGAGTAGAACAATTCTTGAGGGTTATATTTAATTCTGTTGCAGCAAATGAATATAGTCAGAGCCTAGAATACAACATAAGCCGTTCTGCTGATGGGATTTTCAGCAATGCATCAGGTGGACTCTTCGTAAGGTACATCCTCAGGCGACGCCAGTACGCCTGAGGATGTACCTTACGAAGAGTCCACCTGATGCTTGCTTGAATGCCACCGCCCGTGCTTCGCCCCGAATTGACAAAGCCCAGACAGTGTTCGGGTGAGGGAAAAAGTGAGTTTCCATCTCGTAAGCAATCGTTTCGATAAAAACAGCTCACGAGCACGCTCGTAAGCGAGGTTAGCACTGGAAGCTCCCCGCTAAGACGCTTCTTTTATCAGAACGATTACTTCCGAGCTTCTGCGTGCTCGTGAGTGCCCGCAAGCGTTAGCCCAACTGGCCCAATTGGCCGACGTGCACGTGTTGCTGCAATGGAAGGATGCAGATGCTTATCTTTTCCTCCCAAATCGGGAAAATGCAAGTCAGTGAAGCGCCATTCAGATCGATGGGACGGCATGGCTGCTATTCATTCAGGGTTGCTGCAGGACTAGAAAACCAGCCTGAACAGCCCGACAAATGACTCGTACTTCTCCCTCTCCTCCCCCGCACACCTATGGCCCAACTACGTCAGCCGGAGACACCCAAAGTCGAGTTTTTTGAGGGTTGGCCAGAAGAAATTGGCACAATGCCGACTCGAAAAGTGTACGAGGAGTTCAAATACCGTCGTTTCGAGAACGTGTGCGTACAGGTAAGAAAATCGAACATGAAAACTCGATTGACGTGCTCATCAATGCACAGGTTGGCAATTGGGATTTCTTTGTCCACTCTTATTACCTTGAAAATTTCCACGAGATAATCAAGCATTTTCCAATACCAATCCCTGCCAGGATGGTGGTGAAGCTACGAGGCAGTGTTGACGATATTCGCAACACCTTCCGAGTCCTGTACTCCCGCGAGTGGGTTTCGAATAGTTTACTCGTGAGCCCAGCAGCTGATACCAGTTTTTCGTAGCCAGCCCGTCGAGTCAAAAAACTTTGACACGGGGACTTGGAAATCAGCACTCTGGGCGGCGAGGGAGTTCGACAATCCCACCCTGCGATCACACAGCATCCGCGGTCTCGAACAGAAAATCATCTTGGCCGAAGAGTACCTGATGTACTCCCGGCAGTTTGACATCCCCGAATGGACAGATATAGCCGTCAATAAGTTGGTCGACCGACCGGCTCCGCTCAATATTCAAGTCGCTCGCGATCTTGGCGTCGATCTGGTAGTGCAACTGCATAATAGGAAAGTGCAGAAGCTGTGCGAGAAAATCGAGGAGTTAACAAAGGATCAAGGCCGTGCGAGATGATGGGACTGCAAACTTGAAGTCTATCGCAAGGGCGGCTTGTTTCAGCTACGTTTAAACAATTGTCTGGCAGTTTTCTTGTGTCTGTTTGTTCTCGCAGAAAATTGAGAGTTCATTACCAATTCAAGCGAAGCCGTATATATTAAGATAAGAGAAGGGGAAATTTTTCAGTTTCATTATTTTTCGAGCTGAGTTTCCCCTCCGTGCAAATTTTCTTATTAGTATTCCCTAACTTTCATTTCTCTCTTAGTGATGTCTCGTTCTCTCCTTCTCCTAGTGTCATAATATGAAAATTGGCCTGCGTTAATACTGGGCCAAACGTTTGTCGGCCGGATTCGGGGTGGAATGTTGACGATCGTACATGATATTCGATTCACTCTGAACCATGATAATTCTTAAATATGGTCTGCACGTGTTGGAAGAGTTGGTGGAATATAACTCACTCTAGTTGACGTCTGCTTCAGTGTGAGTGTTCTTATCCATACACAGTCCGATCTCAGTTTCCGCTTTACTACTTATAACTTACCTTGTCCAATCATGTATGAACGGCAGCTGTTGTAGCTCCTCTTAACCAAAACCAAGTGCATACTTATTCGACTCTTACCGCTTTAGGCTACCTGCACTCGGTCGCTTCCAATCGAGAGGCTGATCTTGACAACTGGTCTGTGTTTAACACGGTTCTTGTTAGAGGCTCCACACAGAAAACGGTATATTACGCAACCAGATTCAAACACCAGAACCATCATCAGACCCCATCAGCGCTTCATACAAGGCCCGCAGCCTATCAAACGCTCCAAAGATTGCGCCTCTTCCGGAACGCATTCGTTTTGGCAACTTCTTGTTGGTCTGAATCGACATTCCCCAACGTGTGATGCCTGATTCCATGTTTACGGTGGACGTTGTGGTCCCGTGTAAGTCCAAGGCGCCTCGCCAAATAGCTGTCACAACCGCCGCTCCCCCTAAATCAAAACCTACTCGATACCCCGGTAGAACGAAATACCCGTCCGGAATTGCTTCCCGAAGTTCTTCCCCTTCGACTAGCTGCTGCTTCTCGTTCAAGTGGATCCATTGGCCGAAGGTAAATATCTTTCCGTAGAACTGCGGTAACGCGTCAATGTCGGAATCGACGTGCATACTATTTGCGAAGTTGTTTCCATCTTCGTCCATCATAGAGACAGACATGTTGGCACCCAGGCTCGGGCCGTGTACCTATATATTATATTAGCGCTACGTTTGCTGTAGTATACGAAGCCATGTACCGCCACGTCGCTGTCGTGTGATCCGAACATGGGGAGGATTGTGTCGGCCAAGGTGTTGACGTTTGAATAAACGGCACGCGGTGATATTCGTTCCCCCATTACCATCCACGCAATCTAAGTAGGCACATACCGTTAGTTACTTCATTTTGCGGGCTAAATGGTTTGGGGACACTTACAGCGACGCTTTCCTGATCGTTATGCATATCGATATACCCCTCGGGGTCATGCTTGTCGTGTTTCGATTGCAGCGTGTACTCCCCTGCCATCTCGTCCTTTTTCCAACCGGGTCGCCACCCGCAGCCAAAAAGCCGTCCGTCTCGACGAAGTATTAGTACGTGGCTCGCGGCCGAAAAAGCCCATACTTACGCCGCTTAAACAACCTCAGAACGGCTTCCGACGCGTTCCTCTCAAATTTGCGCGCTTTATTGCCGTTCTGCGCTCGGTTGTTCTTGACTTCATGCGCAAATTGTCTGACCTTGTTCATGTACTCGATAAAAATATTGACAGCCTCTTGCTCGACCTCGTTGAAGCTCCCGACTGGGGAGAATTGCACGGCCCATACCATTGAATAGGTGCCGTCCGCCGCCGGTGCGAATCCATATACGGTACCCCATGAATATAACTTGAAGCCTTCCTTCTGGAGCATCTCGCGAGTGACAAACCCTTCGGAGGGAAATGGACTATCCTGGGCTGGGGGAGGTACCGACTGATCTTGGCCAATAGACTGGTCTCTAGCCTTCTTGACTGCGTCTGGTGACGGCCGCGGTACGGTAGCATTCTGATCGTTGTCGATACCGTTAATAGCAATCTCCCGGCAATCGAGCTGCTCGTGGGTATACGCGTCGACGCAGATGGCGTTAAAGGGGTTTTTCTCTGGATCCAAGTGGCCGACGTGACGTAACCCATACTGCTTGCCCAGTTCATAGATTCGTTCTACGAACAGCTGTAGACCCCAAATCCATTGTCAGAGCCTTAGATTTACTCACTGTGTCGAGCAGCTCTGTTCTGCACAAACTTCTTGCGTCGCAGTGTCTCAATCTCGTTCTGAACAAGCGGGGTGAGTCGAAAGGACGCATGCAACAGCCATCTCGTGCTTACCTGTAAAATACCACCACGATATTTTAATGCCTTGACTACATCTTCGTCCGCCATCGTCCAATGAATGTCGTACGCGACATCGCTATTGATACACTTGATCTGAGCCACCGTTTTCTCGCTTAGATGGCGAGAGAACCTACAGAATGTATTCGTAGTAATGCACCCACTCGCGATCATTTTTATACTCATCAATTGCATGCTCAAACCGCTGCTTGAACGCGGTTATTTCGAGGCGCAGCTCATGTGACATCTTGCCACCTCGGTTTGTGGGCCGTAGAGACTTAACGACGTGAGTGACGGCTTGATGCATCAAGTCTATCTCCTTGAATAGACGTGCTTCCAGCTTCTCTTCGACACTGGTGAGCATCTGGGAGGATATTATTCTATCGCTCAAGGGCATGTTGAACTGAGAGTGCGAGGAGGCGTATGGGCGGGGCGAGAATATCAAGCGCGATGGATAGCCAGCTGTCATATATGTCAAGGGAACGGCAATGATCCGGCTCAAACGCCCAGCCATTTTTTTTTGGGGGGGGGGGGGGCTCAGCTGCATGGATACGAGACATGGTTACACAGCCTAGACTGTAGTTGTTATTCAACCGATCACATAGGCGACCTGACAGTTTACGTTGTTCAGGTTTCTTTTAGCAGTTTGATTCAGTGTTCCCTTGTTAGCTACGTGTTTACAGTTATTCAAAACTACCTTGCTCGCCGAGGTCTTTCTCCCCTTCACTATTGTTGCAATCAAAAAGTAAGGGGTCCAAGGGTTTTTTCTAGTTCGTCTGCTCCCGGGACCCCGAAGTCAAGTCCACATTTGATTAATGCAAGACCTGCATGAACATCCCTTGATAGTCAACCGAATAAGTCCGAAGGCAAAGAGACAGCATAGGTTTCAGTCACGTTTCAGTCCTAGCACGCATATACTCAACACGATGGCCACGACAAGTCAGATTATTTGGAGATCTAGTCCGTTTGGTGTAAATCGAGTCCTAGCTGAATAGACAATAACACTGAATTTTATACGAGAACAGTAAACTCTCACGGTAGATCCAAACCCGGATGTTAGGCAGCGCAGGGGCAAGCAATATGGAGTCGGAAGGACGTACCATGCAAAGTAAACGTGAGGTGTAATGTTTTCTGAGACTACACAATATCTGAGTTTTTCTTTCAACTCTTGCTTGCTCTACATGGATCCAAGGTTCAAAAGACATTCGACGTTACTCACAAGAGCAACAAAAATGCGCAGTCAGTCAGAACGTAGCCATACCAAGTCCTGATCATTTGGACTCGCCAAAATATAGTCAAATGCCCTATATAACGCATTGTACACGAGCATTTCGAGTTACAGGGCGGATATGGGCAAACAAGCAAGGTATACACCCGGTTACGGGCATATCAATGTATATTTAGATGTTCAATCGACTGACTACACGAGGTGCCTCATCCTTGATTGAAGTAAAAGCCGGCAGCGTTGTGGCGCAACGAATAGCCCGGCGTTTGGCGATAGCACGTAACGAGAGCTCCGTTGCGATCGTCGGGACACCCGTGCAGCCCGACCAGACGACTGGCCGACGAGCCATACGGGGTCGCCGGTAGGTATATGTCGCGCCCCGCCGCCTCTCGACGTTCGCCGGCATCAGTCCACAGCGGCGCAATGCGACGACCAGCACGATGTTTGGCGACAGCGCGCAACAAAATCATCCGATGTGGTCCTCGGGCTGTTCGCGCATTGCGGCCGACCGACGAACGATACGGCGAGTCCACATCCGGCGACGCCGACGGTGCGTTCGGGCTCGAGCTCGGTCTTGGTCGCTTGTCTCGACCGTCGGGTTCACCCAGCCGATCCCCGACTCGCGCACCGGCCCGCGGCGACCGAACGCGGCGAGCAGCCCGATGTTTGGCGACATCGCGCTACAAAAACATCCGTTGTGGGCGTCGGACTGGCTCGCGCATTTCGATCGACCGACGGACCGCGCCGCGGGCCGAGGACGGGGGACCGGCACCCTCACCCGGCGAAGGGCCCGCGTTGTTGTCCTCGCTTATTATGTTGTCGAGCTCTGGAAAAGAGGGCTGTCGGCGGAACTAGCTTGGCGGGACCCGGCTTCGTGGTCGGAACGAGAAGGCGCGCACGTTATGCATAGGTCGGATAACATCGACTGGTGGTGGCCGGTATCGTTTGCCGTGGTCCTTGCGGGTGATGCGGCGGAACGCAGCCTGCTGTGGTGGTCGGGAAGATGTTCCGGCTGAGGGGGCGAGACCCGGTTATAAACCCGGCATGTCACGTGGATGTTCCCAGCTGTCAGACTGGCTACTCACGTGGTCAATTTCTTCACACTCGTCAAAGGCAGGACGCGAAGAACAAGGAGTCGAAGTATGTGGATCATGTAGCGTAGTACAGCACAATAAATCACTTGTACATCATTTCTCGGATAGTAAAAACCCAGGCGGGAGTCAGCGCCGGAAGTCGGGGTGGGTTTGTACCTGATCGGGCTGTTTGGTTCCTTGCGGCGCCTGGCAATCTGCATAACCTTACTGGGGCTATGCATAGTACACTTGATGTACAAGGAAAGACGAGGAGAAAACGTAAAGAAAAAGTCTTGATTAGCATAGGACAGCAATACAAATGGGTTGTACTCACGTTCTCACCGGGCTTCACCCCGGTTTTGTAAGGGGCTGGACGAGGGAGCGGGCCGTCGGGAAAAATGAAAACTTCTACGGAGGTCTACGTAGACTACCGTAGACCTGTAGCACCTACCCCTCTACACAGATAGGGGGATTCTACGGTATACCATCCAGAGACGCTGAAGACAGTAGGTCTACGGTCGATGGTGCCATCTACCGTTTCTCTGATATTGCCATTTGCTGGCTGATACCACTCGGGCTCACAATAATTAGAATAACATATATATCATACATTATATGTGTAGCTAAGATACAAGACGGAAGCAAACGCCGGCGCACGAGAGCAATCTGCAAGCGGAAGCGCACGCGTGCACGAAAACGCGGAACAGGTGCTCGAACACATGGAGCCGTGGCCGACTTGGTCATGAACCGGATAGCAAACAGCCGCAGTATTCCTACGCAAAAAATACAAGCGAAAGCGGGCGGGACCGGAATGCGCGCCGTAAGCAAGCGAGTTCAACCGGCTCTGCAAGTACGGCGCTGCGAGCAATTGCGCTTCGGCGCATCGTGGCGACGGGTAGTGATGAGCACAGAGGCGGGGACAAAGGGCGTTCCGCTCACCGAGATCACGGGCGTGGCTGCGTACGATTGGCATCGACAGACGGGGTGTGTGGATGCGGGGGTGGGGCGAGACCGGGGTTTTCGGCGAACTTAGGCAGCGGGGACTGGTCAACGCAGGAGCGAGAGCAAGGGCAGACGGTTGTCCACTTACCGGGATCGCTCGGCGCAACTACCTGCGGTTGACGTCGGTGGGCGAGGTTCGATTTTGCAGAGGTGGCGTACCGTAGAGGCAGGCGTGCCTGCAGAACAGTGAACGCGGGGTATAGGCGGGGTGTAAGAAAATACGCAATATGAGCAGCGCGCTTGCAGACGATGGCAGGCGCGGTATGCATGGGTGATACCGAAGGCCAAAGCGAGTAGACAGCTCGCGTCACGCTTGTAGCGTATACAACCACGCATGAGGCACGACGAGCTAGCGGCGCGGCGGTTAGTGGCGTAGTCAAGCATGGCGTGCAAACGTACCCAGAGCGTGCAGAGGCACGTCTTGCTCGAACATAGGCCGGGTGAGGTGAGCGCGAGGTTGGTGGGGCGCGCCGCAACCAGGACGCGCGTTGAGAGGATACGTGGGGAGCACCGCGGAGGGCGAGTGGGCGTGAGCGAGGGTATCAATCTGGGCGGCGCAAACGGTGAGCGCCCGAATGTACGTGTTGGACGGAGAACATACCGTTCACGCGCTCCGTGCGGGGCGCATGTGGGCGTGAGAACAAGCGCAGGCGTGTGGGAGTCCGGACGGTGCTTGTTAGTTCACCCCTGCCGTTTGCCGGATTGTAGGGAGCGCAGGTGCGAAGGCGGGCGGCGGGTTAGCATGATCACGAGCCATGCGGCGTGGGCAAGCGAAGGACGTAGACTGGGAAGAGATAATAAGTCAACAAACAGTCCTGCAGTCTCGTGACGTGTTGTATGTGTCAGCGACGGGGTAAGCGCTGGCACTCGAGTGATCTGCAGTGTCATCATGGGCCGGCCCTTCACTCGGGCTGTGCCAATCATATGCATCTGTGCTCGGACAGCCAAAACCACCATCCGCCAGCGAAAATGAGGTGTAATACGGACATACTCATATCATTCGATGCGCACAGGTGCGCTGGGTTCAATGGATTCACTTAGAAATTCACAGACCTTACGTGCCATGAGATACAGAGGAAATCAGATGGCTCAGCCCCCTCAGTGCGCCACAGAGACTAGTGAATTACACCGTGAAAACGCGTCTCCCTCGTGCGGAAACGGTGCGACCTGCTGTTCTAACTCCCTATACCAAATATCACGTCCATCGGAGTGCTCCAAGGGTACCAAACTAGGCAAAAACCGCCGCTCAGGGGGGTTTTGACATTTTATCGCCTCTACCAGCACACGGAAGGACCTTTAAGTCTGGCCGAGGCGCTAGACGTGTTCAGGCAGTCTGTTTACCCTAGTTGGGATGCATAGAAGCATGCATTTACATGTGTAATGCACCCAGGAACCAGCATGTCCCCTGACCCGACCGAAATGCGGCAAGTTGCCTTATCCTAGGCACGGTTCACCTAGTTTGGGACCATCTGTGAATAAGATATTGAGTAGAACTAGTGTTTTCAAGTGTGCAGAGTGCAAAGGTGCTATTAAACTGTTCCAAAAACGTCTCCTTAAGGGAGTAACAGGGTCAGCGCATCCCGGGAAATATTTTCAAAATAAAGAAGTCAAACGATTCCCACATCCAAAAATGTATAAATGTAAGGATGAGTACGAGTAGAGTGCCCTGCGTTTCGCATATTTAGAAAGCTAGTACGCAAGATGTTACGAGTAGTTTCGGGACCTACATTAGTCCCAAACATGACTCTTTAGGGTAACCTACCTTCCAAATTTGGCAGATTGCAAATTACAGATAAAAATAGAAAGGCAGATCACGTCAGAAATGCTTGATCTTTAATAGAATCAATATCGGAACAAAACCGGGTGAAGAAATCACACAGCATATTCCCAGACCCGGCGCTTTTGATCAAAACACTCTCAATGACGTCTACTGTAGACACATGTGTCTACGGGGGACTTATTCCTGATGCGAGCGAAGAGCGAGAGCAACGCCAGGCAGAAAGTGTAGCTATGATAAGATAGATAAGATGCACTCACCGTTTCGGCCCGGAAGTCGATAAGATCTGCCGTGACAATCGTCGGATCAGACTCAAAAGGGAAATTTGATCGTTAGGGCGATCGACGACTAGATTTCAAATTGTTTGTTGATTAGAGACGCGCAACTTAGGCTTAACCACGACCGCGCCAAGCCCTTATCCGTCACTCCCCCCTCCCACACCCTTCCCTGCT
>WSTH01001602.1:0-11656 GCA_019616345.1 Ceratobasidium sp. 395
GTTCGCCATGAATTCGACTGAAAGCGGAAATTTACAAAGATTCTGTCTAAATTTTGGGATTTTGTGGGTCCACAGTGCGATCGGCAAGCCATAATAAAGTGAATTGCAAAGAAGTACAGATACTACACACAACGTGGGTATGTGGTATACAGGCAAAAAAAATACACTGTCCGTCTTAGATTACAGAGGTCAGTCACGAAATTCTCCCCAAGATTTTCTCCAAAATTAGGGTGAGCTCAGATATGACTCCGGGAACTCGAACACGATAGGGCTCCAGTCTCTCTTGCGGTGACGAAGTGTGCCACGCACTTCGGCGCTATGGAACTCGAAACTAAGTTCGAACCCTGGTGGAGCGGAAGGTTAGTTATATGATTTCAAAATCTTGAGGATGATACCTACTCGTCACAAACTCGGTCTAAACGCGAACAAACAAGTCTTATTAGCCCAAGTATAGCGGCATTCATTCGGCTCGAACAACTTCACCTTGTCATTGGTGATTGGCCCAAAATCTGGCAACAAACTCAAATCGACCTTAAAGGTACACATTTGAACTACACTCTCTTCGTCCGTATACCGCAAATCACGATCACTGTCGGAGGTGTACAGTATTCCGGTATAAATGGAGTCTGTGGCATCATGTATTAGCCAGGGCAGAGAAGGCGTTACGCAAGGCGTACCGTGAATATCTTTCGAAAACTTGCGCAATTTCTGCACGACCACATCTTCTTTTCGAAGGCTTGCTCCTTTTCGAACTAGATAATGTAACCTATTTTGGCAAACGTCGGCGCCGGCTTTGTTGTGACCCATATACTGCGGTCGTTTTTGGTGATCTTCAGGTTCCCCGGGTTTGTTTCCCTACCCAGCATATATAACAGTCAGTCGGTGTACGAGAACAATGTTCAGTCTCACCTTCATCATATATGCGCGAGGTGCAATAACAACAGGCACCAGCTCGTAATCTGTGAGCCCACATCGAGCAGCTCCACGGCATATTGCGGTATCAATATCAACAGGTCGAGTGATAGCTTCAATTCGTGACCTAAAGCGTTCCTGAACCCGGTGACGATCAGCAACCCAAAAACTAATCAAGAAATCTCAACTTACATTGATATGTTTGAGTAAGTACTCGTTATGCGAGAAGCCGCCCACTAGCATCAAAGCATCAACTTTCCCCACAAATCTGTTGAGCTGTGCTTCGATCAACTCAAGCACCTCAGCAATCACTGGGTCAAACACCTATCCTACCATGTCAATCAACACACTACCGCAAATGAATATGACTATACCCTGGCGCGTAACCATATACCCTGAATTGTTAATTTCGCCTTGCTTATCCCGATTGACGGGTCGTCTGCGCACGCAAAGTTGAGACAGTCAAACTCGAACGGCTTATCTACCCCAGAGATTAAATGAGCACTAATGTCATAACCTTGATCTCAACAGTATAAGCTTACTATCATCCACCTCCCCCGTGAACGTCAATTTGTGCCGAGTTGCGAATTGAGCTTGGAAATACGATAAGCTCCCAACACCATGTTCCGAATGACCTTTCAACAGTTCTGCTACTGCGTCGCGGAAACGGAGTTCGAGAAGCTGGCTACCGCAGTCTGCGCCAGTTCTTATGCAAGCTTCGCCAATCTCAAGTCGGGTGGGACTTCCTAGTACTTTGTAAATCGCAAGGTCGACAGAGTGCTCTCCCGCATTGCATATCATCATATGTTGGTCTGGGTGAAGCTGGTGCAAGCTTGTAAGCTGTGTACAGTAGACTGCGGCAGCCTCTAGTTCGCTATAGCGGGTTCAAACGGATTTAGTACTGCAGCAAACCAATAAGTCCACAACATACGTGATTATTTTCAGTCGGTAACTTCGAGTACTATATATTCCCTCGGTGGTTGTATCTCGCTGCACAATCCCGGCTCGAACTGCCGCCTCACGCATAATCGAACACGCTTGCGCATCCCACCTAGCAGGCACGGTAAGCCATACGTCTGCCGAATCTATTAGTTGAGACAAGTTAGCTTAACCCTGGAATAGTGAGGGGATAGGAAACGAAAAGTGGAGTGTAGTTTGCCGGTCACCCGAATGCCAGGTCGGTCAAGGAGCAGTTCGAAGAAACACGTACCCAAATCGGTGGTTGTTCCGACCTTGTTTGAAATCTGCTGCTTCGCGTTTTTCCACAGGCATGTCAAAAAGTCGGCGATGACGTCTAGTGGGCGTTTACCAGGCTTAATATACGTTTCCAAGATTAACATGAGGTTCAAGAACCATATGTGAGATTCAAAACCAAGAGAGACGCTTGGATGACTGACTGGCAATACTGGTAAATGTGGATCGTTAAGCTTGCGTCGCAAATTCTGGGGGTCCAAAAACAACTTGAACTCTGGAACTACAATCAACACAAACATCAAGCTTCTGCAATCTACTTACTGGAACACTGGTATAGCCCACGGCCTGACTGATATACTATCTAAGCTCATAGAAGATAACACTTAAAATCAGGAGTCGCGTACCTTGGAATATCGTCCCCATTCCGAGACCTGACCCGATCGATAGAGCATACATGTAGGGACTTTGCGATCAAATCCGCTCGGCCACTGCTGAAGCAGCTGAACGCGTCCACCTGCAATAGTAGGTGACCCATATGCCTATAATGCCTGTGAATACGCTCAAACTCGTCCATTAAAATCAAACTCACCACGCCTGAAAACATTGTTCCAAAGTCGATCGCCACACTAATCTTAGTCTTATTAATCGGACGTGTGGGGTTCGGCGTAGCCTGGGGGGCAATCTCACATCCCCTCCTCCGGGTCACTAGCGGCCGAGTCGTGCCGCCAGGCGGGGCCTTCATCTTGCGCAGCGGCGACCTGGCGAGTGTATTGTCCGGAAGAGTGCCAGCCCCAAGATCGACCCATTCATCTCCTGTGGATACAGGCGCCGGCGCTGGAGATTTTGTAGGTTGTGGCGGTAACTGCGGTGGCGTTGGAGGCGGTGGCGTACGTGGAGGGGGTCCGCGCGGGGGTAGAGGAACTGCTCTATGTTGGTGGGCACCAGTCCCCAGGTTCTGGGTATCATAGTTCCGAGAGGCAACAGGAGGCGATGGGTGGGTAGTTATCGGGTTGTTTTGTTGACTACAGTCGATAGGAGGCGGGCGTGGTTCGGGGACCACGACCAGGATCCGCGGTGGTTTCTTCAATCTATATTTTGGCGGCTCATCCGTAGTGTTGATCGTATTAGACTCTCGTCCAGCCAGTGCTTCCTGAGAGCCGTTCGTTTCCGCCTGATCCGGTTCGGGCAACCTCGACTCTTCGCCCTTTGCGCTTGCTGGGGGGATTGTTTCGTCCAGATCCAGCTTCTTTAGGTCCTCGACCACCGTTTCGAGTCCCGCGTCCGTCATACCGTCGCCAGGATCACTGAGCTCTTCAAGAGTGACCTCGACATTCTTGATGAGCCCAGCAACGTCCGGCCACATCTCTTCGGTGATCTGTACGAGCGTGTCACCATATTCCGGGAGCGTAGTGGACAAGCAGATATCGCAAGGATCGACGCAACGGAGTTTGTGGATTGTTTTTTGTATAATCTTTATGGTGGTCTGGAGACATGAGGTTTTATTAGTAAAAACAACCTACCGGTGAAAAAAAAATTGACATACATCATAGTTCGGGTCGCGTTTGATCGCGACTGTGCGAGCATTATAAGTAGCAACATAGTATGGAGGATAGCTAGGCGAAGGCGGGACAGTTGGGCTTTCGGACATCAAGTTGGCAAGCGATAGCAGAGGAGAAAAGTCCAAGTGATTCACAGACAGCGGAGAGTACAAGTGCGCGCAAGTAGTTCAAAGACACATCAAGATGTGTTTCGATGGAGACCGAAGCATGTTTTCATCAGTTCAATGCGGTGCCTGCCAAGCTGTCAAACTTTAGCGCCCGGGGCCGAAGAACTTGGTGCAGCTCTCCAAACCCACTTGTAGTCGAGCATCGTGATCAGTCTTGCGTTCCACCATGAGCTGGTTCTTCGAGCTCCAGTATATGCAAGGGCATCAAGTAGCTTCAGGCATATATTTTGCCGCACGCGAAGATGGTGGAAGAGTTTTTTGTAATTTAGATCTCAACCGCCGGTTCCTGAGATAAGATAGCTCAGAGATAAGATAGCCCAGAGATAAGATAATCTTCTTTCTCCAACAACAAAAAAAGAACATAACGTTCCGCGCGCATAGGCACGACGATATAGACAGTTCAACACAGAGAAAGCCAAAAAGCATCACTATAATGACATATAAGCAAAAAAATCTACATTGTCTCGTTCATCGATGCTTCGGCGACAGTAACCTCTCGCGCTAGCACTAGGCCTGAAAGCTTATGTCGGTCAGGAAGCTTTGCCCCCGGGGTCCAAGTCCCAAACAAATTTCGAGTTTCGAGATGATTGACTGCATGCCAAGCAAAACCGTTGGCAATGAAGAGCTTCCAAAAGTTGGACTCGAAGTCTCTTTGCTGTTCCGGTGATAGCTAGCTGGCCGATAAAGCGCTCAATCTATCACCAGGGGTTACTTTGCTGTCAGATGGTGCGTTGAGCGTAACTCCAGAGACCATTTGATCGATGATGGTGGTCGAACCGGTCCCTTGCTGGACTCGTTGTTTGGCGCGCGGATCAATGGATTTACATGACAATATATGCGCCTCAAACACCTCGCGTCGACCTGGTATTGCATCAGAATCGTCCATAGCTACAAATAATGAGTGTAAACATTGTGTTAGCTGAGTCGGCAACTCATACCATCTTTTCTAAGCTCATCTTGTGTCCGTCCTTGAGTGATCTGGCCGTTTGCTCGAGAGTTCGCATCGGATTGCCTTAGCTCATTAATCTTTTGGGCAAGGCATGTGTTGCACCAGGTTTTGAAGAACACTCGGCTTTCGCTATAGCAATCTGTTTGTTTGGACTTTGCGACCCCCTCCTCTCTCGCCCCGAAGTAGTACCAATGCCATAATCTTGGTGGCATGATATGTAAGGATGCGTTTTGAACGGCAAGTGATAGGTGAGGAAACGTCGAGCAACCAACCTTGGCTCAGTCGTATCCTATATTTGTTCCACTGTGAGACAAAAACCTCAGCACCGTAGCCCCTACTTCCCCTAACGCATACATTCTGTCCTATTATTGGTGAACGGAAACATAGCGGCCTTCGCGCGTGATAGGAAATCTCCCGGAGCTCCACCCCCACGAATTTCAACTAACATTCCATTTACAGGTTTTACATCACGTGTTTACAATAACATGATTGCCTACAAGTTATAAGTTGATCAATGTTCACGTTATGTACCAGCACTGTCGGCGGCTGTTTTGACCTCCGTGACCTCGGGTTGAGGATTTTTTTTTCTGCACCCCGTTGGTGCATATACAGGTTTGGGGACATGCTGTATGTCTCTCTGGGGTCCGATTATCTCTATGGCCGCTCATTCTGGCGCGGACATATGTCATCCGTTTTGATGGGCGGTTAGATAAAGCCAGTGGGAACTGGGTGGTTCCTACCTTATGGATATAGGAACTGCTCGGTGTTGATGAGCACCAGTCCCGAGATTCTGTGTACCATTGGTCCGAGAAGCAACTGGAGGCGATGGCCGGGTAGCTATCGGGTTGTTTTGTTGACTACAGTCGACAGGAGGCGGGCGTGGTTCGGGAGCCACGACCACGATTCGTGGTGATTTCTTCGATTTGTATTTTGGCGGCTCATCCGTCGTGTTGATCGTGTTAGACTCTCGTCCAGCCAGTGCTTTCTGAGAGCCGTTCGTTTCCGCCTGATCCGGTTCGGGCAACCTCGACTCTTCGCCCTTTGCACTTGCTGGGGGAATTGTTTCATCCAGATCCAATTTCTTCATATCCTCGACCACCGTTTCCAGTCCGGCGTCCGTCATACCGTCACCCGCATCACTGAGCTCTTCAAGTGTGACCTCGACATTCTTTATAAGTCCAACAATGTCCGGCCACATCTCTTTGCTGATCTGTATAAGCGTATCGCCATATTCTGGAAGCGTGGTAGACAAGCAGATATCAGAAGGATCGACGGAACGGAGTTTGTGTATTGCATTTTGTATGATCTTTATAGTGGTCTGTAAAGATAGGATTTATTGATAAAGTTGACTTGTTGTTAGAAAGAAAACAGACAATGGCTGGACGTACATCGTAGTTTGAGTCACGTTTGATCGCGACTGTGCGACCTTTATAGGTTGCGACATAGTATGGAGTGTTACTAGGTGAAGGCAACACAGTTGGACTTTCGGACATCAAGCCGGCAACTCGCAATAGCAGAGAAAACATGCCTAAGCGACCCAGAGAGAGAGAGAGCCAGTGCCAGTTGGTTCAAGGGCACGTCAAGATGTGGATCAATGAGGACCGAAACATGCCCCCAGCGGTCAACCCAATGCGGTGCCTGTCCAAGCTGTCAAGTTTTAGCGCCTAGAGCTAACGACTTTCTTGGCCTTCTCTAGACTAGATGACGGTCACATCACGACCAGCCCTGGGTTCTACCGTAAGTGAGCTTCAGTCAGTGCGAAAAAGCGAAGTGGCTTTGTGCATATAATTTTGTCGCACGTGAAGATGATGGAAGAGTTTTTGTAATTTAGATCTCAACCGCCGATTCCTGAGATAAGATCGATGGCGCAGAGATAAGATAAGCTTCGTTCTCCAACAACGATAAACGAGCATAACATTGATCCGCACACGTAAGTTTTGCACTACCAACAGCGTGTGCGTTTTCTCGTGGCGCGAACCAGAAAGCATAACTAGAATGACATATAAACAAAAAAACCTCTATAAGTACAAGTCCAAAACCAAAAAAAAACTAAACCCAGAAAGCTAAAACATCAGCCAAATTTATCCCGCCCCTAAATTTAGATTCGATCATGCTTCCCGACAAATCATCTTTTCGCACGCTTCCCACCACGCTCCTCTTCGTCCTCTGTCGCCCCTGTTTCGTCTGCGCCTCCCCCGGCAGTCGTGGAAGTGGTATCAAACGGGAACAGGCTGGATAGGTCGACGTCGTCGGAAGGAGGCTGTGAACCCCGGGGGTTCCCGAGGAACGAGAGCCAGGATGTGTCGTTCGCACTGCCCGCCCCTGCTCCTGCCCCTGCTCCTGCACTCGTACTACCTCCCGTACCAGCGGTAGTCGAACCAGACGCAGAACTCGACTCGGCTCGAGCGAGCGTAGGCCATATATCTCCACCACCTGCTGGTTTGGTTTCGATAGACGCAACAGCAGACGAGCTTGCATGGTTCGAAGTAGGAACGGGATTAGGGTCACCGCCTAGACCCGGATGATTCGGGAACAGAGTCGAAAAGAGCGGATTCGAGTAGAGAGCGTTGCTACTGCTCACGTTGGCCGCATTCGCACTAAGCATCGCCAACAACTCTTGTTGAGTCCCTCCCCCACCAGGCGCACCTCCACCCAACCCAGCACCATTCAACCCCAAAAGACTGCTCAACCCCAAATTCAACCCAGGCACACCCAGCCCAAGCAACGGATGCGCCTGCAACAAACTCGCAAGATTCAAATTCGGAACAAGCGACGGATGACTCGAATGGGGCGGGAACTGGCTCGCGCCTGGTGCTTGATGGTGATGGTGATGATGCGCCGATGGGGGTGCGGGCGGGAACGAGCCGGTCGAGGTCGAGTTGAGGAGATGGTGTAGGCCGAGTTGACGTAGTGCGCCTTCGCGTTCACGTTCTCGCTCGCGTTCGCGCTCGATGAGTGCGTCGGCGGCGGCGTGGGCGTGGTGTTGCGGGTGGGATTGGATGCTCGCGTAGGGTGGGAGGGGGAGTGAGACTGGAGGTGGGCCTCGGGCGAGGGACGAGATGTTGGGGAGGGGCGCTCTTGCGTTGGACGTAGATTGTTGAAGATTGAGAAGTTGGCCGGCCGTCTGTTCCAAAGATCAACATGATACAAAGGGTTGATGATATGTACGCACGCTATAATCCAAATGAGGGGGTTCGTCATCTCGAGAACGCTTTTTGTTGTTCGGTGGGAACTTGCCGTTGGTAGCGGGCAGACGTGAACCTCCAGCTACTACTCGGGATGAGCAACCAACATCGGTACACTCGTATAACACTCACCAGCATCGTCGCTTCCATCTTCATCGTCATCATTATTAGCCTTGTCACCCCCAAAGTCGGCCGGGGTCTTGACATCCCGCTCGCCCGTATACTACCGATCACGTCAGCATCCCCATCCATCACTGCCAGCGCCAGCGACGAATCAAAAAAAACTCACATGCAATCTACGCTGCACAATCGCATCAGAATCAGTCGAGCAGTATTCGTAGACCTTGTTGTTATGACCTGTGTGGGCAAATATGTGAGATCGCTCTCGGCTATTTTTAGTTGCGAGGGGGTATTTTTGGCAACAGGGACTGGATGAAGTGCCGCAGTCTGGGAGGGGGCGACAGCTCACCGAAAATGATTACAGCCACGTCGACGGAGCAGAGTACACCGAGCTCGTAGGCTTTTTTGAAGAGTCCGTTCTTGCGCTGTGCAGAGGGGGAAGGAGGCGGTGTAAATCGTCAGCGTGAGTGTCCGTACAAGCGCATTCGAGGAAAGTGAGCTCTAGAGCGATGATAGTTTTCAAGAGAGCAGTATAATACCATCCTCACCTTCAAGAAAGTCACAGACCGGTTGCGGTCATGCTATCATCATCACGAACACATCCCAAGACGTCCGTCAGCAACGAACCTCAAACTCAACAAATCTCAGAATACACACACCTGAATAGGCAAGATCTCAATCTTTCTGCGACCCATAGTTAAGGCCGAGCAGGCTACAAAAATAACAAGGTGGGACTTGGCGGCAGCGGCGGTGGGCGAGGATGGGTATATAAACTCGGCACGGACGGATTACCTTCTCGTCCGTGGTTCTCCGAG
This sequence comes from Ceratobasidium sp. 395, assembly GCA_019616345.1. Lineage (NCBI taxonomy): Eukaryota > Fungi > Basidiomycota > Agaricomycetes > Cantharellales > Ceratobasidiaceae > Ceratobasidium > Ceratobasidium sp. 395. Next base: position 8,902 of record WSTH01001602.1, read on the forward strand.
CGCCGAGCGCACGTGACTCGGCTTGGCCGCCATTGGCAATCCGGAGGCACGCCTCCGAGCTCTGATCTCATTCCCGGCGCCTCCTACGGGACATGCCCAGCCGCTTGACGGATGTGTTCCACGCTGTTGATCTACGACACCACCTATAGCCCACATCCAATCTACAATATGGGGGCCGGCAACCCCATAGTAGCCATGAGCCATACTCACCAAACCACCTGCCAGCCCTTCGCTTGAGCTTCACCGCGCCAGAACAGAATCAAAGTACAGCTCGCGTGTGAAAAGAACTATTCCGACATCTCAGATGATCTGAAATGCGAAAGCACGGTTAGATGCGAGCGTCTGCGGGACGATCAACTAGAAATGCAGAGACCCTTCCCCGAAAAGCTTGACCCACAGCGCCCTCTTTCGCCTGGTTTGCTAGAAAACCGGGTTCATCCAAGCCTCGTAGCATCCAGAGGATCTGTGTGTTGTGTCGGGGACGAAGAGGGCCCCTAACCTTAGAGACAACTTGCGCAAGCTCGGAGAGTGTGTGCGCGAAACTGAAACCTTAGGTAACAAGACAAAGTGCAAGCAGCTGACGGATCTAAATAGCAATGGGAACCTAGATGCGAGCGAAACTCTTTGAACCGCACTTCTTTTATGGGACAACTCCCGATGGAGGGACCCTGGCAAGTAACTTAGGTGATGGGCCCCACTTTGTTTTCCCTCTGATTTCAGTCCGCATTTGAATATATGACTTAAATACAAGTTTGCCACCAGGTGAGATTATAATTTTGGGATACTTGTACTGATCGGAGTATCCTCAGTCTCAGCAACGAAAAATCTTGAACACTTGAAACTAGGGAGTACAACGGTTAGTAGCGGTCAACCGGGTATAACCGTGGAGTCCCGCAGTCTTGTCCGGGCCGGTGAAGCGGTTAGCCGGATGAATTGGCAATGGTCACCCGCGTCTAGCCACACCCGCAATCGCTCGCCCGGAAGTTGACTCGGATGGCTGAGGGTTAAAGTAAACAATTCTCGGCGATGGGGTGACACCGATCTACACATCGAAAACATGTATCATGAATAGTAAATCATAAAAACATAAGATATGGCCCATCTATAAAAGCTTGAGCGTTGGCGGATTGGTTGTGAAATCCATTCAACACATACAATACATCCCCTTCTTACCATGTGCCTCCCCCCCCCCACTTCCTATTATGCCCAGCCCTCCAGCGCTCTTGGAAAGTGAATCGCTCCGAACATACCACATCTGACCAATATACCACAGAGATCCCATTGAAACAAATAGAGCATACATATTGATCAGCCGTACATCTACGTTGCTTGGACTCCCACGGCGATAATATCCAGATGCATCATGTATCGATTTCTCCTCTTAAATCTTATCCGTCACTCCGCATACCAGCCATGACCTCGGATACTCATGAGAACTTAACAAAGGTAAACTGGGCGGTTTCTCCTTTTTAAAGTTCTAAACCTTACCCTCACGCTACGCCTCGGGGTCAATTACCACGTTTCTAACCGAAAGCCCACGTTGTAAGACACAATTAGTCACGGTTTCAAACATTTTTCATCGCCGAATCAGGCAGATTGCAGATTCATCGTCCAGAGCACGAACATTCTGATACCAGCCTTTCGACACTCGTCTAGCTTGGACATTCGGTGCTGAAACCAGTCCAAGGAGGCATAAAAGATCGCTGTCGTCTCTATACAATCGAAGGTCACAAGCTATCTTCTAGTTTGAAGGTAGAAAGGCAAACTAGAATATAACGGCAAGCTCAACCTTGGAACGCTGTTTGATGTCTCATGAGACTCTCATTATCTTACACTCATCAGTGATAAACACTTTGACTACTGAGGCACTAGCGATGCAACCTTGGGCGTCGATTCTCCGTTGGCATTTAGTATTAAATGGCTAAATTGATGTGTGATGTATACGTCAATGCCTTATCTTAGATTTGAGGTAGAAAGGTTGAACAGCAGACTAATATAAGACACTAGGGGCGAGATATGCTCCTCATGTGCTAATCTATATGCGTCACGTAAAAAGATAGTTGAGGTATAAGTACGTCCCCGAGTGTCTCATTAAGTTTGTATTCATAGTACTAGCGGAATATCATCACCTTATCAATTAGAGTATATTAAGTTCTACTTTGTAGAATCGAGTGAGTTGAGCTTGGCGGGGATCAAGTGAACCTATGGCTCCTGGTTATCGAGCTGATGATATTTGATTCCGGATGTGTGAGGAGAACTGTTGTCGAGATAAACGAAGAGACAGTTGGCTTATGCCTCAAACAACACTGTTGTTCTGAATAGTGAGCCGCAAAGTCTCGGTAGCAATGCCCAGGTGTGAATTCAATACAGAGGTATATGTTAACACGGAGAGTGGGTTAGGTACAAAGCCATTGCAGATACGAGGCGGAAGCTCAAGGAGTTTCAAATAGAGTAGGTACTTGCCAGGTTCGTCTAGAACGCTGGGTTATGTCTGAACACTGGCGTTGGCGGCAAAATTTAGGTGATAAATTCGGGTCCCCAGCCCAGCATACATGCTGCTAACTAAATGCGTCGAAGCACGTGCAGCTTCTCAGGAAAACCAGTTAGAAACCGTGGCTAAGCGATTCAAACACGTGTAAGTAAATATTTGTTTCAAACCGGTATGCAAGTTCCTGGTTGTGGGGGTCGGCAACCAATAGGAGAGTTTTGTCCAGATCACGTGATTGGACAAACATAAACCTCCCTAGTCGACATC
>WSTH01001603.1:0-11655 GCA_019616345.1 Ceratobasidium sp. 395
GCTTTGCTTGATACCGGTTCTACGTTGGCGGGCCTGCCGTCAGCGGCTTGGAAGGCGCTCTACGAGTCTATGGGTGGTGTTCTAGTTAAGGACACGACACTTACTTATGGCGCTGTATTATACGCTGTACCTTGCATGGCCGAAGCGCAACTCGAAATTACAATGGGGTGAGTCGCCTTTAATTAATCTTTCAGCGGACATGACGCTAAAATGAGCTCAATTATACAGAAAACAATCGATTCCAATTCATCCTCTTGACTTGACCAAGGTTTCGATACTCACCTTCCCTGATGGCCACAACCTAACTGCTTGCTTGAGCTTTTACAACGAAGCGAGCTATTATGGAAGTGATAATGATCTAGTACTGGGAGACGCTTTCGTGAGTTCCATGATTGCCATCATTCTGCCATCATTCTAACAGTGCTTACATATCCTCTTAGCTCCGAAACGTGTACGCCGTGTACAACTATGGAGATTACAACAATACGGAGTCCGGCCTTTCTCATGACACGCCCTTCATTCAGCTCCTTCCCCTCACCAACGCCTCTGTTGCGAGCGCCGAGTTCAAAGACGCCCGAGCCAAGGCGCTCAAGTTCTTCCCTCCCGAGGTGAACGTGTCTACAATCAACGATCCCGTCCCTGTAGCAAGGATTCCAGACTCGAGTCAATGATCAAGTCAAGCGTATGGGTCATATAGCTGGCTCGCGCATATACCGTGACTTTAGCATATATAATGACTCAGACCATTTCTCACCTGTATATAAGGCGGCCTATCCGCCAGCTTGTTCTACATCTTCAAAATTCACTCTTTTATCTATTTATTCCTTGCGCTACTACAAAACTGCTACAGTTCCACAACCTTGTTGAAGAGATCGATCAAGAAGGGACTCACGCGTATAATACGTTATACGTATACGCATACGTGTACTGGCCCAAGATTAACCGAATCGCCCTGCTGAAGAGCTTGCCAAACGATGTACTGATATGAGTCGTCTCTTTCTCGTGTATACAAGGTACGCTGTATTAGGTGTAAATACATTGTCCCACAAATAATTTACTCTTAAATTCTGCGACGTTGTTAATTTCTTTTCCTGTCTCCAGCTTCAGTATTGGGCGAGTTACGGTCAATCTAAGTCCTGGAGCGCTTTTTTTTTTTGCTCGCATCACGCGACCGGCGCTAAGGCTTAACTCTTTTGTAGAACGTAATAAAGTCTCGTTTATAACGATTTTCAAAAGTCGGAGCCGATCAAGAAACAAACACGTACGCCGAGAGGCCCACAACGATATTTCGCCAGAATATCTTCAAATGAAACATGTATCAGTTAGGTAAATATACCATTCGATTTGCCTCAGTAAGGTGAGCATTTATATGTACACACGTCCTCGATAGAGTCAATTTCAGGGGTACACCAGCTCAGGGGGGATATCCCCCTGAGTACGCAATGGAGACGCTATGTACCAACGTCTGCAGGTATAAGCCAACAGAAGATCCCACTGAGACTGTGTGAGAAGTATTGCGTTGATAGCGGGCCTGTAGAGTGAGATATGCTGCGATCATGCGTCATCAGAGCAAGGGTGAGGAGAACTAGTACCAGGCACATAAGTCGAAGCTTTCCCGTGTCGAGTAAGATGGAAGAGGTACGAACGTAAGAACGACCCCTCCAGTGCTTGGGATTGAACCAGCAATATTCTGCCGTACGCTCATGTATATGAAAGTTCACATCTAATGCCAGTGACGTCGTTTAGGGTCTCGTTTAAATCCTAGTAAATGAGAGGTACTTGATGCGCGGGCTACAATGATTGTTGCAGAAGCTGATCGAGGTTTTGTTACTGTTTAACTGCTGCTGGGAGGTTTGGACTCCTCGGCCTTAGTCATCCGGCACTGGAGCCGGAGCCGGAGCCTGAGCTTATTCACGAGCCAGCTTCCTACCATCTTAACTCTCAACCTCGACAGTCATAAAACGGTTCTCCAGTCTCGCCGATTATCCGCTCTCCGAAGAATGTCTGAAGCACTGCCGCAACTCTTATTGATCCATCCCTTATTCCTCGGAGGCTGGGCTGGGTGTACTCAACGGCGTCAACCTGCTTTTTTCTAGCTGTGATAACAGTTCTTAGCTAATTCACCGCAATCTTTTGATGAATTGATATCGCTCGTACCTAGCTTTACTTCTTGTGTTGAAACCGCTACTTGATTCCCAAGTCTCACCCACTAAACTGGGCTCAGTCTCACGAAAGCTGACTATTACATAGTCGAAGAACTCGCTTGTGGGACACTTGCTTGTGGTGGCTTTTTACTACTTTGCTTACGCATTTACGCCGACTGCTGGCCTTGAAGAGCTGATTTTACTCCCACTTACCTGTCTAAATGGTGATTCGGAATTTTGATCTGTTTGAGAGGGCCTTGCCATCAAAACTTAGCTTGCGAATAGTTGGGTTTTGATTGCTTTCTGGTGTGTTTTAGCTCTCAGTATCTGGCTAGCGGGGCTCACGCGAAATCTGGTGAATCTGTAAACTGAATCGAGGTCTCCGAGAACTGTTGGAACGACTTGACAAGTTTCTAGAGTCGCCTCAGCTATTCCCCCCTCGTTTACAATCTCTGTCCTAAGAACATCGCGCCCTTACCCCTGGCATTGATTGCAACGGTCTTATTATTAGTGCAGGGAGTCGATGCCTGAGATTAAGGCTGCCGACTGATGTTTGGGCAATTAAGATTCAAATGAGCGTCTAAGGTATTTTTCGCTCACCACACCCCTCATCAGTACTCACCGAAACTATATACATACCACACTTCTTGGTAGAAAGGTGAGCTACAAGCGTTATACTAATTAGAACGCTTATACTATAGAGCCACGTTTACGTACTCAGAACTTCGGGAGCACTCATATTTATACGTATACCCATGTTTACTTCGCCCGCAGGCCCTCATCGAAATTTCTTTTTCAAAAGTCTATGCATTCACAACAAAAAACACCGCCTTTCGGCCGGGTGTACCCGACTCCCGAGTCACCTGTCGCTACACCTCCAAAGACAAATTCAGGCGTGGACATCCACCATCTCGGGCATCCCTGCCCAGCCGATCACAATACCCGATCATCATCCCACCGTGCCCACTACCCCGCGAACAACTAAATTAAGCCAGTCGTTATGCCGCTTTTAGGTCCCATACTGTGGGGGTGTACGCTAAAAATAGTATATAAGCGCTCAGCAAGCCGAAATGACGTAATTGTACCTGTGGCTTGGCAGATTCAACCTTTCCGGAACTTATAACGAACCGACTCTTGAACGGAGAGTTCTCTTTGTTGTTCTCCCTCCTCTTGCGATGAGGTGCTCCGCTCTCCTTGGTCTATCTCTCACGACCCTCTGCTCTGCTGCCAGCTTTCCTGTCCGAAAGGTTCGATTCACGGGAACTGAACTAGACTCGATTCGATCTGGGCCGTCTATTCTAGCAGCTAACAATGCCATTATAAAAAACGACCAAGAGCAGGGATACCTGGCTGATGTTCAAATTGGGGGAACCAGTGCGTATCCTACCTGTTTTGGGGCTAATGTTTAACCTTGTGGTCTTTGTATACTCAGATTTTACGCTTGTTGTTGACACTGGGAGTAGCGACCTGTGGTTCGCACCGCGTCCAAACTTCAACCAGACTCTCGGAAACTTCAAGCTATTTGTGAGTCTAATAAGATTCAACCGTGTATCAAGCCTGGCTGATGAAAGCTTCTTAGCAAGATCTATTTGTCAACTTGACATACGGGGCCGGCTCTGCGGCGGGCTACGTTGCTCAAGCAGACAACATAGGCTTCGCTGGGCTTACCGTCAACAACCAAACCTTTCTCTACGTGACGAAACAAGATGAAGTTTTCAACCAAACCGAAGCGCAAGACCCGTTGTTTCAAGGCATCGTCGGATTCGGATTCGACACGATCTCACAAATCAACGTTGCCGTCCTGAATGCCACCAGGCAAACCTGGGGTCGCACACTCATGTCCAACGTTTTCCTCGCTGAACCTAACACCCCGAACCACCTTGCCATATTCCTCGATCGCCTAGGCTACCTAAACGATACCGGTACCGGCACGTTCGACATTGGCACATACGCACCTGGATACGAAGCAGTCGCCAATCAACCCAAGATTGCCGTTTTCTCTGGGCTCCCGGATACAGTGTTCCAATGGAACGTGCTGGTGACTGGATTATCGGTGAACGGACAGCCTCAGAAATTAGAGACGCAAGTGATCGCGAATAGTTCTACCGGACTCACGGTGAAACCGCCCAGCGGCACGATCTCGGCTTTGCTTGATACTGGTTCTACCTTGGCGGACTTGCCACCAGCGGCTTGGAAGATGCTCTACGAGTCGATGGGTGGCGTTTTAGTCAAGAATACCACGCTGACCCAGGGTGCAGAACAATATGCCGTGCCTTGTATGGCTGAGGGGCTGCTCGAACTCATTATCGCGTGAGTGTCTATTAGGTGCTTGTTGGGACGGTAGACACTCATGAAATAGAACTTGTTCTCGCAGAAATCAAACGATCCCGGTTCATCATTTGGATCTAACCAACGTTTCGATTATCACATTCCCTGACGGCCGTAACCTAACTGCTTGCCTCAGTTACTTCGACCCCGCTAGCTATTATGGAGCTGATAACGACCTTGTTCTCGGAGATGCTTTCGTGAGTTTTTCAATGTCTGGGATTCTTTGGTAATATAAATGCTCACGTATCTCTATCCGGTCGTTGCAGCTGCGAAATGTTTACGCTGTCTACAATTATGGAAACTATAACAACACCGAATCCGGTCTATCCCACGATACACCCTTCATCCAGCTGCTTCCACTCACCAACGCCTCCGCTGCTAGTTCTGAATTCAAAGACGCTAGAGCCCAGGCATTGAAGTTCTTCCCTCCCGAAGTTAACGTATCCACAATCAACGACCCGGTTCCACAAGCCCTGAGTCAATCTTCCGCCGGATCTGGGTCCTCCAACGACGCCACTATCCTCGGATGCACCTTACAGGCCCCCTTACTATTCGTCTCCGCAAGCATCTCAATTTATCTAGGTGCATTTTACCTCTAGCTCGTGTTTTCCTTTTGAGTCTGCCCGAACTTTGTACATTATGATTTTAACGATGCTATCGAGTTAACCATGTCATGGGGAAAATCTAAGCTCGCTGAACCCACAAGCTGTATCTAAACATAATGGGTTATGGTTAGCTATCATTCCTGTGGACGATTTGAACCTCTCACGGCAACAGAAAATTCAGAGCCAAGTTCGATGCCGGTGTAGGGATAACCGGATTTAAGTTATTGTGTATCCTCGTCACTGATCTTGAAGCTTAATTTTACAGCATGAGGTTCGTGATGTCGCCTCAGAGCCTTTGGTCTCGTCATCATAGGAACCGACTGGGGAGGACCAAACAATTAGATTAATAGTAGAAACATAGAACACCAGGTTGTCATATTCGATTGCTCTACTCGTACGTTGTATCCATCCTTACACCCATATTCGCTTTCACCTCCAAGCCCATCGCTTTCATTTTTCCGGCCTAAACACAAAAGTTAATCCGAGGATAAGAAGAAGACCACCAAAAATCATACCTCGATACGTTCGTTCTGCACACGCCTAAGCTCGATGAGTTGCTCGCGATTTAGATAGCTATCATGCTCGACGGTGGCGCGTTTATGGCGCGAGGTGTGTGCCTGAAAGGAGTATGTCAAGACCAGCCGGACCAAAACACGACTACAATACATACCGCGAGGTCGGCAGACAGATCGTAGCTATCATTGATGGGTAACGTTTCTCCGTTCCGAATGAGATTCATCCGGCGTTCATAGGCATCTATGTTGTAGAATTTTTCGTGTGGAAGGGTTGCAGTATTGTAGTCCTCCACAAATCTGCAAGTTGAGCGATTAAGTTGAGATGAAGGTCAGACTCGCAAGTACCCACTTGGCAAATTGCTTCTTCGTTGCATCCTTCGACATCGTCTCTGGGTTGAGCTTACATTCTTCGACAAGCCAAGTACGAAATTCCTATACAAGCCGTTAGCATGGCGGCAAGTAAGATTTCATACTCCACATACTGCATCTTTATTGTACAGGTCGGACTCGTTGATAATCCCATATTGCCCCCATTGACCTGTGACCGCGCCCGATTTCTACGCAGATTAGCCATGCTCGAATGTACTTGCAGAGACACTAACCCCAGCTTTACTTTTCTTCTTTTCCTTCTTATCTCTCTTCTCTTTCCTCTTCCACCGGACTTCACCCTGAATTTGTGAAGGGCAAGACGGGAAGGAAAAGGGGAAAAAAGATGTAGAATAGTATTAACCAGCAAAATAAATGACTTATACGTACATTCTCGGAAAGTAATAAATGAAGCAAGAGCCGGCGCCGGATGTCGGGCCGTGTTTATAGCTTGTTGGGACTATTCGGTTCCTTGGAGCGCCCTGGGTTACCAATTCCGGGTCATATACAGTACTTTTTGATTATCAATCGTCTACATATGGATACATTAATTCGCGTCGATCCTTCGACGCCAGATTTGGCGGTACATGCGCCAGTCTTAGTGACCGACGCGTACTGCGTTATTTGCCTCTGTCGGCCCCAAGGTACTAAGCTCGCGTACTCACCTTCTGCTGCCTTCTACCACCCTACGTCTCCCCGCTCGCAATATCCAACTCACAGCCTCCAAATAAGAATCAAAATGACACCCCTCCTCATCCTCCTCGAGCTTCCGCTGGGGCGATTGTTGCCTTGCGCGTGGACCACGCGCGTCCGCAGAGTCTGCTGAATATTGCGTCAGGTGTCGTTGTTCCATCTAGTCAATGTAAGTGACGACGTATGCACAATTTTTTTTTCTGAATTTCTTACTTTTGTCTAGTTGCTCGGGCGCCCTCGGTGTATCCTACGTGTACGCAGACCGTTCGGACAGTGACGAAGGACGTAAACATTCTGGTTTCAGGTATGAGCTGGTGAGTAAATAGTTGTATTTAATTAGCTGTATACTCACTTAGTTCCAGCCGCGCCACAACACAGTGCTCAAGAAACATTTAAAGGATTGAATGACGTAGAAGATGATGAGATGAGAAAGAAGGTTAGTAGTGGGATATGAACTATCCAAATGAGAACTTACGTTTACCTTAGAATCCGAGAGCGAGGACGAAAGGCTACGGGCAATGGGTTGAGTGATGAGTAGGAAGACGATGGAGACAGTGACCGCGAAGAAAAGAACAGTCTGCAGGGCGGGAGAGATGAGAACGGTGATATGAATTAGCTCATAGTTTACACAAGTTAATATACTTCGCGGACCTAGTAGACGGCTCACGCAAATTTCAGTTCCGGCCTGTATCAAGGCCAACCTGCACGAATATGCAGTGAAGGCTTGGGCTGACTACTTGCAGACCGGGAGGCTGCCATCCAAGGCAAAGAAGCAAGTGTTGGGGCCGCCCAAACCCATCATTTCCCAGTCGGCACCCAATCCGTTGTTGAAGCGAAAGGTGAAGGGAGTGTTGAGGGTCGAGGTAGACGGGAAGATTAAGGAAGGCGTGAAGATCGAACTAGAGGTGAAAGTCGAGTCAGAGCTGGCCGTGATGACACGCAGAAGAGTATTGTCCACGTAAGTATATTTACTTTTGTGAGCTAGCATTCAATCCCCTAATGACTGGGAAGAAGAATTCTACAAGGTCGTCAGGGATCCCTCGCGCATCAAAATGAATACAGCCTACTTAGCCAGCGTTCCCCACAAAAATTTCTGAAAAGCTTTGGAGACGGGGGCGTTTGCGGCGACACGGGATGCGTGGAAAAGGAATAAGGAGGAGAGAGAGGAGGAGGCGAGGATCAAAAAGAACCAGAACTCGCACCGCGCTCCAGAAAAATATCGTAAGTATGTATTGCTTTATATTACATTAGCGGCTCACCTTGAAACGGGAAGCTGAGCACCGTAGCAAGGCATCCAAAGAGTCCGAGCCCGACTACTAGCATTCTCAGGCACTGGTTGACCTCAGGAACCAATCGTCCAAACATTTGGATCCAGAGGACACGTTTCGCCGTATCGTGCGATAACCTGCTTTTCGTATGAATAAGGTAGGTACATGCTTAGCTAATAAAACTCGATACTCATTGTGGTGTAGGTGATTGAACTCTTGGCCGTGTTCATTTTTGGGTTCGAGGCTGGGAAGAAAAGGATTGGTAATCGGCAATTCACCAAGTTTGGATACCGCACTGCCAACGTACCAGTCCCAGGACTCGAAAAGCAGGGGTCGAAGCACTCCAAACGGAGAGTCAGTATCGTATGGAGGCAAGGTCACCCCAAGGAGCAACGTACCTCGTGCTGACCTATTGGTAGTTAAACCACCGTCCATGCTCCCACCGGCCTGTCATCCGCGCCATCTACGTCCCTCCATCTCCCCAATGAAATTAGCTCCCGCGTAACCGAGCAGGGGCGGTTGGGCAATCTTCTAGTGCAGGCCAAGGAGTTCTCCGAATATCTGAGCATCTGTCTTGGGGTCGCCGGGAAGCAAATGCGAATCGCCCTCGTTGTCTACAATTATGTACTAGACTTGGTGCGCGAGGCCAAGGGAGATTGTTTACGACACGAGCCTGGCGTAGGAGGTAGGGCTGGCGAGTTGTAGAGTGAGGAGAAGGCTGATTACGAGCCTACTGAGCCTACATAAGAGCGCGAAGTGAAACTAGACTCAGACTCACAAGACGTAGAGCAACAACCCGACCGAGTAACCAGAAACTCAGAGTGAGATCGAGATCTAGACTCAAACAGGGACCAAAACTGTGAGCGTTCAAGAGCTTGCGAAAGAGTAAATCCGAATGGAGGGCCAGACTTATTCGGCTCGTTACGGTGGTTTTAGCCGATCGGGCGTAGATTTGGATTAGAGGATCCGAAGGGGCCGGGGACGGGGACGGGGACGGGTCGCGAGTTAGAGTGCTAGCCGTGACTCTGCTGATGTGTTTTCCTGGTCGATATGTCATGTTCAATCTCCGATCCGCAGTATCTATTAGTTCCGTAGGTTTGCGAGCCTAGATTCAGATCAAGAACGCAAGAAATCGAAATTTTCCCTAAAATAGTTATTTAATTTCACTTCAAATGCGCGCGCTCTGTTCGTACTCACTTATCGAGCAGTTTCGAGCGCTTTCTGGAGCTCTTCGGCGCTCTGCATGGCGAGAGAGGAGACGCAGGAGGGGACAAGAGCGGATAAGGGTTCGGCGCGGTGGTGGTTGAGTCTAAGTCGCGCAACTTAGACGCGTCGCTGATCAACAGCGGATTTGAAATTTAGGCGTCGATCGCCCTGGCGATCAAATTCCTATTTTAAGTCTAATCACACCCTTGTCAGGGCAGATGTTATCGACCGCCGGACCGACAAGGTGAGCGCATCGTATCTATTTCATTTATGTTACATCGTTATTGCTCTCCTCTCTCTAGTTTTACCCTGACTTTCGCTCATTCCCTCGTGCAGCCCCTTACAAAACTGGGGTGAAGTCCGGTGTTCGCCTTTTTCTCCCGCCTCCTCTCCTCCTTATCTCGCCTCTTCCTACGCGACCGGTCAGAACCGCTGGACGAACTTGACGATACAGAATGAGAGCGTCTTCGTCCAGGAGAGTGAGACCTAGATCTAGAGCGGCGAGTACGTTCGCGAGAAGAGCGCCTACGAGGGGAGCGTGAGCGCCGTGGTGACCGGTCCCGGTGATGACGGTGAGGTGACGGGGAGCGAGGGCGCCGGCGCTCAGGAGATCTAGAGCGACGTTCCCTATGGCGTGAGGGTGACGGCGAACGCGCGCGTCTATCTCTCCGGGGACTCTCGTCTCGGTGTCGGTCCGAAGGCATGGTGGTCGGGAACAAGTGGGGGTCGGCAACCCATGGGAGATGTTTGTCCGGTCACGTGACTAGACAAACATGAGCCGGCCTAGTCTCAGGCTAGCTTTTCGCGTGTAGCCCGCAACATCCAACCAAAATCCGTTTGCATTGTACGAGCGAAGTAAGTAGTAATCATTGCATATACTATATGTACTTTGAGGCAAATATCAATATCAAAAAACAACTTCGTCATTGAAACAATTCTCCTCTTTCGCCCGAGCCGGGGAGTTCATGTTACTCAGCATGAATAGTGTTAAAGGCCATGAGTATAATCCAATCCATTTGATTGAGAGCTGCCTTTGCTTAAGTGCCCCCAGCAATACCCTTACTTTCGCTTTTTTTGTTTGGACCAGGGTACTTTTTGCGGGTGTATGCGAATGGCCTATGCCTCGTACTTTGTCAGTTGGATGCCCTTAAGTCTTCAAGCTGTAGCGTTCAGAATGTCATGAGGTCAGTACTAGTATTAGAAGACCAAACTTGTCTATCTTCTCTTTGAATGCGGATTTTCGCAAACTTGCTTTCGCTTGGCGCTCGCGGTTAGCCGCAGCTCGTACCTCCTCAAACGCTACGCCAACCTCGTGCTGGCGTCAAAAGATTTCTTCTTATAGTGCACATACTCAGCATCATATTCGACTAGTATTCGTTGCGACCGTCCGTAATTGTTATTCTTTTGCTACATAGTTCATGCATGGAGCATGTCTATCTTCATCGCATCAGGAGATCAGCCGAGCACCTTACGCATATATGTTGGATTCAGATGGAGTCCACGAGCAAGCATGACCAGTAGCATTGCGCTTATGTAAGCCTTGATCGTGCCGGAAACATCGAAAACTCATGTATAGTTCCCGAGCGCATCAACTTGAAAGTACGCCACGTAGACTGCTTTAGAGGCCAGAATATAGTACTGGAGGACGTGCTACTCGCTCTTTTATTTTTTAAGCTGCTTGAAGCTAAGAAACAAAAACTAACTTGCGAGTTACAGCATACAAGCGAAATCGAGGAAGTCGGTCGTCCTCCGATGACTTTATAATATATTAAGAGCGCTTTTTCGGAGTGCTGGCTGCTGTTGCGGACGGGGAAACTTGCGGCGCACGCAGGGGCACTCGAATCGCACTATTGCAAATTGAAAGGGACATTCCGCCCGGACACTTTCTGCTTACGTGTACTGGACCGTTGCCGACCCCCATGGCTATGCGCCTAAAGTCATGCCCCTTGTTACCCGATCGTTTATGGTTCAAAAACTGCAACATAGGCTCTCAACCCTATCTACAACACGAGCCGGTCTTCAACTCATACACCCGTATAGCCTCTGTGTATCACGGGGAACTGGTATATGTCATAGAAAATTGCAGGGCGATAGATAACCAACTAGAGCTTGGCTTCTTCTCTGGCACAGGCTGGGTCTGTATATCTAGGGTAGTGGATGTGGTACTAGCTAGGTAAGAATCCATACCGTTTTCTGGAAGATCCAGCGTTCTGCTGTCCCGGTCTTACTCTTCCGAGGTACGACCTGCGTCACCGTCAAGATTAGTGCTGTTTAACTCACCAAACAGACGCTAAACACTCGCTGATGTTCCATCGGCTGCACTTTCTATACCCCAGAAATAAGACTTTTTCCCGTCTTGAATTCTATGAGCCGTGCGTTAGGTTTTGAAATTTTGAACTCTAACAGATTAGAGCAAATGAAGTATGCTTACATATACCCATTATTTTTGTAGGAATCCTATTTGTACATACATAAAGAATACTATAGAACATACCTGAACAATCGTGTGATGGAAAGTACTAGCATATAT
>WSTH01001604.1:0-11649 GCA_019616345.1 Ceratobasidium sp. 395
TCGATAGCGAACATACTACCGCCTAGAGGCAGCCTATGATCTATGGGTGAGAGCCAAATCCGCTACGGCCCGTTGCAAGAGTGCCACGATGTCGACGCGTGCTCTCTCTTCATCCGTCCAATCTATGCCTTTTAGGCCCTGTATTGCCTGCCTACGAATATCCCCGGATAGTCGAGCTGTGTCGACCTCACCCCCTAAGATCTCGACGGCCTCGCGGACCGGCGGAGGTGGCTTGATCGTATCCAAGGTTGGTCGACTTTGACGCCACTTTTGTACCAACTTGTCGGTCTCCTGCGTGAGGATGGTGGGGTCTCCAAACGTGATAGTTATGTGGTGTCCTGGGCGAGGTATGAATTTGAATCGACGGGGTTCAGGCATTACTTTGTGGAACCCTTGACGGCAGTGAGACATGCATATGCGCCACAATATTAATACGCTCACCCGAGATGTACATGGGTATGATAGTCGGCGTCTTGGTGGTTGACATGATCATACGGCCACTGGGGGTTCCAGATCGCGTCTAGTTCAATCAATCGAACAGAACGCAACAAAGGTGTTACTTACACACCCCACTTGAACCGCAACAATTGGCCTCCTGGTTCAAATGCTTCTTGGTTAACCTTTCCTTCGGGAAAAATATGAATCTGCAAAGA
This sequence comes from Ceratobasidium sp. 395, assembly GCA_019616345.1. NCBI lineage: Eukaryota > Fungi > Basidiomycota > Agaricomycetes > Cantharellales > Ceratobasidiaceae > Ceratobasidium > Ceratobasidium sp. 395. The sequence continues at coordinate 654 of WSTH01001604.1, forward strand.
GATCATGATAGCTAAGACTTGAGACATCAAAGGTAACTTGACCACTTACCCATGCGCCAGCGTTCAACTTCTCCACCGCGAGATCCACCGCGGGTTGGTGCACTCCACCGCCTCGTACAGTCTCGATCACCTGTCCGTTTCGGAAAAACCAACGGTGTACTCTATCTTGTCAGGCGCAAGAGAGGTGAGTTGTGTGCTGAAACAAAACGATCGGATACGGACTCACGGATTAGTGAACATGATATCCTGTGCTCCAAGTGTCCATCTCATATTTCGTGGATTAAGAATGCATTTCCCGGCGGGCAATGCTCCCCATGCAAGTGGATCATCAACCCTGCTCCACACACCGTTAGTAAATACTTTGAGATAAGTTATGGGGGATCGTAAGCTATAGCGTACACCGAGATGTGGTTCGAAACTACAATTTTAAACTGTAAATAGAGCATTAGGCCCACTATACATGCAAGCTTACCTGTGATCACGCCTCCATCCTTGCGATTCGTCTCTTCCAAGGCTGTGAGGAGATGATGCAAGCCGTTGATGGTCACACCAGCACATATAGTGTTCAGGACGGCTTTACTGCCTAGACCAATTGTACCGATAGTAAGTAATGGCCCGATACTCATACGTGCCAAAGACAGTGGGGATCTGAGGTGGAGGATGTGGTGGACAAGATTGTGACTACATCATCCACGTGACGAATTGTTGTTTTGTCACATCATCATACACCTCAACGCGTCTCGTAGGTTTCTTTACTGGTTGCTAAGTGAGCTGTACTCCGAGTACTGTGTTTCAGTCCAGAATTTTCTGATTAGTATCGTCTGGTGATATTTAATTTAGCTGAGAGTAGCATTAAGGCTTCAAACTGGCTGACTTGTTCGATCCAGAACCTCTATTTTTTTAGGTTTCGTAGCGAACTCGTTGGGATAATTTATATCAGTACTCCAACCAGGTTGACTAAGAACCACGGCCTTTTCCTCAGATACAACATCTGCTCTCATTATGGAGATTGTATCAGTAAGCAACGGAATACTATAAATCAAACGAATCAATAGTACCCTTGGGCTAAACAACTTATAGACTGGCGATAAAGCTCGTGCACAGGTTGAAACCAACCAATTCAAACGGCTTAACACCTTGGAGTCAATTTATTGGTGCTTGGTAGCACCACACCAGCTTACCTCATGCGCTCATCCTTCACAGCAAAACTCAACTTTAACAATCGCTTCACCTACCCTCTGCCAATCCAAGATAAAACAGAGGTTTCCCCCGTAAAGGAGTGAATAGAGCCACAGAAACATGTCTGATGACTCGAGGCATGCCATAAATATACTGATTTTTGGTGTGTTACCGCCGTCGCTATGAGTATGACGGCCAGGCGCTAATTCCATCCAACATAGAGGGTGGCCTCGCCGGCGGTCTATCTTCCCTCATTATTTTTAGGGAGATCATGAACAGGATACGTGCGGCTGGTGGAGACACTAGTGTTCGTAAGCAGTACGATGTGATAGCAGGAACTGGTACTGGAGCGTAAGTCAGATTCATCACGACTTGTACAATTTGACTATAAGTGAGGCTCGAATGCTGCCGCGTAGTCTCAGCGCGTGTATGTTAGGACTACTGGAAATAGGCGTAGAGCAAGCAATATCGATCTATTCAACAATCGTGGAGCACGTGTTCTCCGACAAGAAGCTGATCAGCACCAGTGGATCTGGAACCTTCAAGGCTAGCAAGCTCGAAGAAGAACTGAAGAAAATGGTGCGAGAGGCGACGGGAAACGAGAACACACGTCTAATGAACGCACCATCCAAAGAGGATGCTTGTAAAATGTATGTTGTGTGTAAAGTCCAATCAAGTGAATATGGTTTTTGACTCGCTTCTCGCTTGACAGAATGGTGTTTGCCATGTCGGAGCACAACCTGAATGCTTCTACACCTCGTGTTTTTCGGTCGTACCAAGGTCCGAGCAACCAAATGCCTAACTGCACCATCTGGGAAGCACTGCGAGCATCAATGGCACACCCTGAACTCTTCAAGGGGATCGATATCGGTGAAGCTTCTGTCAAGGAGTCATTTATAGGAGGTGACATGTCGTGCAGCGATCCTACCCCCCACGTACTCGCGGAGATTGGCATGCTATACCCGGATCGTCATGTCGCATCGATTGTGTGCATAGGTGCTGGACATGCGCGTACGATATACGTGCCCAAACCGAATCCTCTACATCGAATCATGCCGATCAACGTGCTGGTTGCAATGAAGGACATAGCGACTGACGGCGAACGTGTCGCGCAAGAAATGGCGATGCGATTTCAGAATACAGAGAATATCTACTTTCGGTTCAGTGCAGACCAAGGAATGCAAGATGTGCGGATGAGCCAGTGGCAACGCAGGAATGAGGTCATTGCGCATACGCGAACATATGTACAGCAAACAGAAGTAACGGAGAGGATCAACAAGGCCGCACAGTCAATCATAGCTCGCCGACGGGCATTGAAAACTGCGCATGTTGGTAAGTTTGGTCTCACTACCTTTTCAACACGTTTTAAACTCGTCATTCGAGTAGACGGGAGGGCGCAGCAGCAGCTTGGACACCTGGCCCCCAGTATGAAACAGTGCCCGGCGCCTTCATCAGTTTTTACCGGTTATGAAAACCATATCTCTCAAGTATCGAACTGCTTGCTCGGCCCCGCGGAAGAGCAACGTATATGCGTGGTACATGGACTCGGCGGCGCAGGAAAGACCCAGCTCGCGCTTAAGGTGGCTGAGCGAACCAGGGAGAGATGGTCCGATATAATTTATGTGGATGCCACTTCAAGAGATACGGCGGCAAACGCATTGAAAGCGTTTGCGATAGCCAAGAACATTGGGGATACACACGAGGACGCTGCACAATGGTTGAGTTTATCTACACAGCCGTGGCTCTTGGTTTTCGACAACGCCGACGACCCAGATATGAATTTACCCAACTTAATTCCGGCAGGGTCACATGGAAGCGTGCTGGTTACCACTCGGCTACGTAGCTTAGCGTTACTAGGACGAGGACCTGGTTCAGATTGCAACGTCAGCAGGATGGACGCAGAGGAAGCAGTGGAGCTACTCCTAAAGAAGTCTAGGATGCAGGACCAAGTACTCGTACCCGAGGAAGAGGAAGCCGCAAAGAAACTTGTTCAAGTGAGTTTTTTGGCTTGCATATATGCGCTATTTTTGACTATGGAATGGGTTTACAGGATCTAGGCTATCTTGCCCTTGCGATTGTTCACGCTGGAGCGTACATTTGGTGCTCCAAAACTAGTATCTTGAAGTATAGAAAGCGGTGTCTCGAACATACTCAGCTTGCTCTCGAGAATTACAGCAAACTACCAGGGAACATTGAGGACTACGGGAGGACAGTTTATACAACATGGGCGATGAGTTACGAAAGGCTCAAGCCCCGCACACAGCAGCTATTGGTACTTGTTGCACACCTTCACCATGATGGGATTACGGAGGATATATTTAAACGAGCACTAGTTAACATTAGTCGGTGCCCACATATCCCACCAAACGAGGCCGAAAACGACATACGAAAATACGTGCGAGACTACCTATGCTTGTTCACCAATGCAGACGGACATTGGGACTCGAATGCGCTCTCTAGTATTATGGACGAGCTGCTGTTATACTCTTTGATCGACTACGACCGAGTAAACGACGCATATACACTCCATGTGCTCGTACAGGACTGGGCTTGCACAATGATGTCACACTCAAAAAACACGGCGCTGAAACACACGTCACATCTACTAGCATTATCGATTGACTGTACCGATGACACAAAAACATATTTGTACCGGAGAGGGCTGGTGCTGCATGTCAACAAGCTGCTGGAGAATCTCAAAACGGTGGATGCCACCGATGCACCCCTGTTTGCGCAGGTCTACGAAGATAATGGGAACTGGCGAGAGGCAGAACAACTGTGGCTTCAAGTTGTACAGGCAGAGAAGCAAGCCCTTGGAGAGAATCACCCTGGGACATTCGCAGGAATGGGAAATCTTGCAACGATGTATTCGAGGCAGGGTCGCTGGGACGAGGCAGAAACCATCAAGACGGGAATCGTGGAAGCAGAGAAACAGATATTCGGCGAGCGTCATCCTAAGACACTTAGAACTATGGCCAATCTCGCATGGATTTGTTTAATGAAGACACAATGGAGCGAGGCGGAAGTGTTACTAAAGATGGTGGTAGATGCGCAGAAGCAGATTCTTGATGAATATCACCCCGATACACTCGCAAGTATGGGAACCCTTGCGCTATCCTACTCGAGACAGGGCAAATGGGACCAGGCGGAGGTACTACATAACCAAGTCTTGAACGGCATGATACGGGTGCACGGAGAACGTCACCCTGACACGCTAACCACAATGGGCAATCTTGCGCAGACGTACTTGAGCCAAGGCCGCTTTAACGAGGCAGAAGCGCTACAATTACAAGCCCTCAAAGGAATGCAGTCAGTTCACGGCAAGCACCACCCCGAAACGCTGATTGGCACAGAAAACCTCGCTTCGACTTATCTAGAGCAGGGAAGGTTGGACGAGGCGGAAGTTCTGCAAGTAGAGGTGGTAGCCTTGATGCGACAAGGACATGGCAGGCATCACCCCGACACACTCAACAGTATGGGGAACCTCGCTCGTACTTATTCAAAGCAGGGTCGATATGATGAAGCGGAAGCACTGGAGGTACAGGTTCTAGATGCGCAAATGCTTATAAATGGCGAGCTTCATATGAATACGCTGACTAGTATGGACAATCTTGCGGCAACGTATTGGGACCAGGATCGATGGTGCGAGGCAGAAGCACTGCAAAAACGAGTGTTAGACGCACGGAGGCAAACAGTCGGAGAGCGCCATCCCGACACTTTGACGAGCATACACAACCTTGCAATGACCTACCTCCATCAAGGTCGATGGGAGGAGTCGAGGTCGATGCGCGTCCAATTGCTGGATCTACAAAAGCAGGTACTCGGCGAGCATCATCCGGATACGCTAGTCACTATGGAGTGTCTTGCAGATATCTATTCAAGCGAAGATCAGTGGGATGAAGCGGAAAGCCTACTCGTTCAAGTGTGGAATGAACGGAAACGAATGCTCGGCAAACGTCATCCCGATACTCTTACCACTCTGGCTAGCCTTGCGGCGATCTACTGTGAGCGGGGCCAATGTCAAGCAGCAGAGAAACTGCAAAAACGGGTACTGCACGCACGGCAACGATTGTTCGGCGATCGGCACGTCGCTACGTTGGCCATTATGGATAATTTGGCCACGACCTACTTGGAGCAGAGTCGATATGATGAAGCAGAAGCGCTGCGGATGCAAGTCGTGGACGCGATGAAACGGATGTTTGGCGAGCGCCATTCCAACACGCTCATTAGCATGAGTAACCTCGCGTTGACCTATTGGATGCAAGGCCGTTTGGACGAGGCAGAGGCGCTGGAAGTTGAGGTGCTAGATGCTACCATGCAGCTGTTCGGCAAACACCATCCCAGTGCCCTCACCAGTATGAGCAACCTTGCGGATACATACGGGAGCCAAGGTCGATGGGACGAGGCAGAAGCGCTACTAGCAGAGGTGCTTGATGGGAGTGAACAGATCTATGGCGAGCGTCACCCCTGTACACTTATGGCAAGGGATAAGCTAGTAGCAACCTATTGGCACCAAGGTCTGATAGACGGGGCAAGAATGAATAGAGAGGTTGTGGCTACTAGCGATGAAGTACCAAACGAGGAGCAGCGCGAGACCGCGAACCATAGTTAGTGCCGAAAGCTCCCATCACATGACCCAGGACTAATGACGAGGCTAGATCGAAATTGAGAAAAACTCCAACAAAAACCGCCGTTGGAATGATCCGCTTTCAATATTCTTCCCGCTCATGCGTACTATTGATGTTTACTCAGTCTCTACAAGCACAAATATGTATATATTCATGAGGTAGTTGTTTTGTCCACTTTCAAGTCCCAAACGTATTCAGCACGGCGTAGAGAGCATTTTTGGCTACATTCAAAACGTAACCTCAATGACTACCTAGCATCATGGTGTCGTGTCCCAGAAGGCAGCTTCTCGTAGCTTCTTGTAGGCTTTAGTCTAAGACGCAACCCCTCAGCGTAAACAACATGAATAAACCTTGTCTGCATTATGGCTGAAACGTGGTGTACTGGTTATAATACCTGAATAGCATACTTGCGGCCCATGTCTAAAAGCCCTCAAATGATCACTTCTAATAATCGATTTGTGGCACCCGTCTCCGATGATAGGTTATATAGCTTGCGAAAGGGACATTTGGCGCGCATATACCTGGGTATCGTGATACTTTAACATCCTAATGACACCAACCTCATAGACTAACCCAATTAGTCACCCTCTTGCCACCTCGTATCGTTCGCATTTCTCTTATACTGCCTGGGTGCCACGACCGCTCACTATCTAAGGATTTAGTGCAATGAGCTCCCCCTATGCGTAAGCTATAGACGCGTGTGCTTCATATGCGCATGTTTCCATTTTGCCCGGAAGGGTTTTTGAAGTCGATATATGAAGGCGAGCGTTATTCAAGCGCATACTCATAGACATAGGGAAGGGAATGGGTAGTTTACCCGTTTGGGTTGCCCGGGACGGTAGCTGAATAAGCCTACCCGGGTACTACCCAGTGGCTGTGTGATCGTGAGGCTATGCGGGTAACGCCCGGGCGGGTTGCTCTAAATCAAATACCCGTATGGGTTGCATATAAACAACAGCGAAACGGTGTTCAACCGTTCAAAGTCGCAAAACCAACATGGCTAACATGTCTTACGTAGCCTTTTGCTTTTGAAACAAGCTCTCCCGACATCCCAAACTTATGATGGCCAAACTTACCTTGTCGACAACTCTACTAAGTACACCGATTTGAGCAGGCGCTGGGCTCAGCACTGTGCAATCTGCGCTATATGAGCAGCATATGCTTTTATTCTGATGTATCTTATCAGCTCACCAAAAGCGGGGGCTGGACGGCATACTAGATGCTGCAGCAGAATTGGGGTTTGTCGGAAGTTGACATTCCGTTGCGTGTCTTCATACGCCTACTGAAATTTCCTCCCTCGAAATGAAGTGCCGAGCCTTAACATTCGGAAGTTACATAATGTTCTTACGTTGAAACTCTTACTCCGAGTCTCAGCGAATGTCCATTATTGACGACATAACATGGGACTTTCGACTCTCCCGCCAAGTTGATCGTTGAGGCCTTGTACGGCATCTTCCTCGGCGCAGACCTCAGCGAGGAAATTGATATCATGAGCGACGAGTATCGGAGTCCACCTGAGCCACTTGATACTCATATTTTACTTCACAAGTATCCTGCATATCACTTTCTGGCGATGTAGTCGGTTTGACTCTCTACTACAAATAGATACACACAGCCCATAGGTAGATCACCCGTTCGTGACCCAACCCGCTTAGGTTATCACCCGTGATCTGACTTAGCTACCCATCAACCCGTGGGTAAGTACCCGGGTATACCCGGGTAGTACCCATTCCCTTCCCTACATAGACAACTGGAAAAGCTTAAATTGACACAGACACGACACAATAGATATTATAGACACGAAAAAGGGAGGAGACACTGCACACTGGATACACGGCACCAAGTCCAGCTGCTCAGCGGCTAGAGGTATGAAGGACCGGTGCAAGGATGCGACGAGGACATTTCAGACAATCCAAAATATAAAGATTCGAGACATTGGAGGCTTCAGACACAAAGATGATTCATAGAAAATTTGAAGTCAGGAGGGGCATGAATCAAGAGAACGCACGATAGCAAAAGGGATTAGATCATAGGGATAGGCGTTTAGTGCGGGTTGGCGTGCGCCACGAGGCGCTTGATCGCGCTCATGAGGTCCGCCCGTCGGAGAGGTTTTGTGACATGTTCGTCCTAGATGTGTATGAGTAAAGATGTGCGAATCTTGAGAGGTGCTTACGTACCATTCCTGCCTGTATACAACGCTCGCGGTCACCAATCATCGCATGCGCAGTCAGCGCAATGATAGGTGTCCGATGAATACCCTCCTCAATCTCAAATGCACGGATAATCTCCGTTGCCTCCATTCCTCCCATGAACGGCATGGACACATCCATCTATACGCCAGATTAGTCAAGTACTAAGCAACATTACATCTAACACTCACAAGAATGACATCAAACATCCGACGCTCCGCGTGACGAGCCTTGACAGCATCAACCGCAAACTGGCCGTTCTCGGCGATCTGGACCGTATGCCCGAACTTCTCGAGGATCTTGACGGCAACACGCTGGTTCACGACGTTATCCTCGGCCAAGAGAATGTCATAGGTAACGTCACTCGGTGTGACCTCGGGTTGAGACGCGTTCGCCTCGAGGCCCTTGGCAAGAGCCTCGGCGAGATCGTCGAGTGAGGATGGGGTGGCGACGTGGCCGGAAATGAAGTTCTCCAGACACCAGGTGACTGTCGGACTTTGGGTGAGCGTCTATTGTTATCCAATGTAATCTAGACTCACGATTTAATCGAGGCATGACGGGCGTCAAAAGTACGGCCGGGGTATATCGCAGATGATCCAACTCGCGCAGCTTTTCGGTCTACACCCCAAAAGCGTCAGACCCCATCGTAGTATCAACCGACCAGACTAAACTCACCACTTCGAGCGAGTCCAGGATCACGGTGTCAATAAATGGTATCTTGCTCTTATCCGCCACTTGGCTAATATCTCGCACGACAAACGGCCGGAGCTGCAACTCCTCGATTCGCTCCGCAACGCCGGACCGGTCGCCGAGCGTGTCGACAAACAGAATCGTTCGGTCTTTGTACAGCTGAACCTTAGTCATGCTCTGCGCCGTGTTTGGTCGCGAAATTTCGGCGGTGATGGTGAAGTAGAACCTTGAGCCGACGCCAACCTCGGATTCGACCCACATTTGGCCATTCATGAGCGAGACGAGACGCTTGGAGATGGATAGACCGAGACCAGTGCCTCCGTATTCCTATTAATCTATATTAGTAACCTATAACCCAAATTAGGCACATATACTCACTCGAGTAGTAGACCCATCAGCTTGACAGAACGTATCGAAAATAATCGCAAGTTTATCCTGCTTGATACCAATACCCGTATCCTCGACGCAGAACCGAACCGTCACGTTATGCTCGTCGATCGAAACGAGCTTGCACGACAAGCACACCATGCCCTTTTTATTGGGCTTGCTGGGCGTAAACTTGATCGCGTTGCCGACGAGATTCGTGATGACCTGGCGCAGACGGAGCGAGTCGCCGATGACTTGGTCCGGGATCTCGGGGTCGACTTCGTAGAACAGGTTGAGGTTTTGTTGGTGAGCTCGTACGACGAGTGTCTTGAGGATGCCAAACGCTGTGCCGCGTAGCGAATATGTGACCTGCTCCATTGTCATCCTGCCCGCCTCGACTAGATTTCAAGTCAATACATGAACAAACCCATGATATGTAGGAGCTTACTCTTGGAAATATCGAGAATATCATCGATAATCAACAACAGAGACTTGGCAAGCTGATGCACAAGTAACAAATTCTCCTTTTGCGTCCGCGTCAACTCGGTATCCAACGTAAGATCCGTCATCCCAATAATCCCGTTCATCGGCGTCCTTCATCACCCCACAAAATCAACACAAACTCTCACGACCCAAAAAGACTGATCAACGCACCTAATCTCGTGACTCATATTCGCCAAAAACTCAGACTTGGACCGATTCGCAAGCTCAGCCGCTTCACGCGCCGCCGTATTCCTCTGGATGCTCTCTCGCAAGTTGTACACCATCTGATTGATCTGGGTTTTGAGCGAGTCCATCTCTCCGCTCGCTTCGACCGTGATGAAGCGCGTAAAGTCTCCGTCGGTCGCTGCTGCTGAGATTTGGGCGAATCCTCGGACCTGGGAGGTCAGGTTGGACGCCATGGTGTTTACGGATACGCTAAATTCCAAGTCAGCATAATTATTTTTGATTTGAGAACGAGAGAGGCGCACGTGATAGCTTGCCAACTACCCTGCATGTTCTCGACCCTCGCTTGGACACCCAATCGACCCTCGGTTCCGACTTCTCGCGCGACTCGTGTGACTTCGGCGGCAAACACCGCAAGCTGATCCACCATTCCGTTAATCGTGTTGACGAGATCCAGGATTTCGCCAGCGACGTCGACACCTTCGACTTTGGTCGTCAGGTCTCCAACGGATACGGCAGTCTATAGACTTCGTTAGATCATCATATTGATGCCCAAGATAGAGGATAACTCACCGTAACTCGAGCGATAGCTCGCACTTGCAACGTCAACTAATCCACACAAAGCTCAGTAAACCTAACCCAAACCACATTCACCCAACCAACAAAACTCACATTCGCAGCCATGCCATTCACATTATCCGTCAAATCCTTCCACACACCAGCCACACCCGGAACAAACGCTTGACCGCCCAGCCGTCCGAGCGTACCGACCTCGCGCGCGACACTAGCCCATAATCCCATTAGTCCCTCTCCACGAAACCAATTTTACTCGGGCATGACCGACTCACCGAGTGACTTCAGCCGCAAACACGCGTAAACTATCCGTCATTCCGTTGACTGTGATCTTCAAATCCAGAATCTCGCCCTTGACGTCGACGTCAATGTTCTTGCTCAGGTCGCCGCGCGCGACGGCAGTCGTCACAGCCGCGATCGAGCGTACTTGAGTCGTCAGATTCAGAGCCTATTCCGCGTCGAGTGTCAATACCCTGCCCTCACTCCTAGTGACAAAGTACGCACCATCAAGTTAACGTTGTCAGTCAAAACCTTCCACACGCCCTCGACATCCTGCACGACAGCCTGACCACCAAGCTTCCCTTCTATGCCGACCTCGAGCGCCACACGGGACACTTCGCTCGCAAGCGTATCGAGCTGCGCCACCATGCTATTGACGGTATTCTTCAGCATCAGCATCTCGCCCTGAACGTCGACCTCGACGAG
>WSTH01001605.1:0-11646 GCA_019616345.1 Ceratobasidium sp. 395
ATCGAGTCGCTCGACACGACGCAAAGTTGCATGCTGTTGAATCGAGTGACGACACGCATCATACTATTGTCCACCGACCCAATATCAAGACAGACTTGGGAGAAATTGTCGACAAAAGTAGCGATCTTGAGTAGGTGGCCGGGATGCTGGGCAATCTCCATCCAGAAGGGCTCGGAGTGGTAGAGGGGCTCGCGCGAGTCGAGGGGACCTTGACCATAGACCTGAGAGTAGGTCATGTTATCGTAGTCTGTTTTCGGATACCAGCATATTTATTAGTATATACCGGCTTGAATGAGACTTGACTCACTGAAATAGTCGACGATAAGCTTGGTCTTAAGAAGCTGTCGTCCACCTTGTTCACCAAAACCTGGCGTGCACAAACCCAAACGGTCAGTTCCACGTAATAAAATAGATAAAGTATACGATGCCTATGCAACGAACTAACCGAGATACCGTGCCATTCCCGGCTTCTCAACCTCGACCACAGTCGTCTTGCCGGAGTACAGAATACCGTTTGACTTAGTGGCCCACACGATCTTCACATCGTTACCGGCATCCGTCAAATCAGTAACTCCAAACTCTTTACTAAGATGTAAGGTTTCGCTAGTGACTTGGCGCTTGAGGGGTTGAATAGCGACGATCTTGCATCGTTTCTTGCGGATGTACATGCGCATATAGTATTCGTTCCCAGAACGGATGACTGGCTGGGATTCGATTTTGACGTAGTCGGCGGTCTCCTCTGTAACGACTTTCCAGTCGACGCCTTCGAATTTGTCGAGAGTGTCGATTAGATCCTTCATATTGTCTTGAACGAGGTTCCGCCTAGTATCAACCCGTAGTGTCGGTCATCAAGTTAGTCACGCTGACTGGTATGATTACTTACGAGTTGCCATCCACGTAATCGGTGAGCTGTGTATATTCGGGATTGAACCTGAAACGGAACAAACACGGCCGTATAAACTCGACGAGAAACATTTTCCCCTTTTCGTCGCGGAATGCTTTGCCGTGGTGAGTGATACCGCGCTCGTCATCGGATTGCTCCTTGACGAGCTGAACATTTTCGATGCGAATATATTTGCTACTGCCGGCGTCGGAGTCAAGGTCGGTGAAGAACTCTTGAGCTCTAACGTAGCGGTAGACGTCGTTTTCTTTGTTGTAAGGCATGATATAAGACTAAAGAGTCGAAGCCGAGGCAGTCCCAGTCGTGAAACTAGATGCCGGAGAGTGGTGGTGAAAATGGACGAGAGATTCGGTAGTTTATATATGCCTGGTTGGCCCCATGCGTACGCGAGCCTCGGCTTATCCAGACATACAAAAGAGCTGTTGAACAATCGGAGTGTATGCATATGGTAGACCATGGTGCGTCCGGAGTGATTCAACGTATTTCTGGGGAGCTCGACATGAGCTTCTGCTCGGTTCAGTGTTTGGGGTGCAGATAACTTTCTCACGAATGTCTGGTGAACTGTATTCGTTCCATTATCTGTACGTCAGTAGATCACCCCAAACGTTGTAAGATCATAACGCCCACCTCAATCTGTTGATCGAATAGTAGCGGAATGCACTGTGTTTGATGACTCAAGATGCGCCTCGACGGTTCTATTGAAAAGTCTGTGGCTACAAGCCTAAGTTCGTTTCTGGGACAACCCATTTGAGGTTGCATCTGGATTGACGAATCGAAAATGTTCAGAGTAATTGAATGGACCGATGCATGGATCAATGACTTCGATCAAAATCGCTTTCCTAATCAAGATCGAGGAGGACCCACACAGTGTTACACGATCTGTCACGCTACCTGCCTGGTAGGTCATAGTCTTCCTCCACCCGGTTGCTCATCCATCTGCTTCAAAGTCGGGTCGGACGCAACTATCCCCGGAAGCTTCTCTTCGGACTCCCTCTATACCTGGCTCAGCGTCTACTCGCTCGCTCTATCCGACGCACGTTGCACTCACTTCTCTAGTTCTGTCCGGCTCCAAGTGTGCCCCAAAGGAACTCCCCTCCCACCAGTCTCCCACCCCATTGTGTCAGGCACATAGGATACCATTCTTCCAGCACGGCCGTTGTGCCCCCACCTCCGGTGGAACGCGTTCCTGACGTATCGATTGAGGCGATCTAGCCAGACAACTTTGCTTCTGTATGATGGTATGATCGCTACCGGCGCCAATCTGCAAGTTGCACGTCCAAATGAGGGTATATGATGGGGCAAACGAATTTCCGGGTTGTGGACTTGACAATAGAATGTAGAATCCTGTTTGCATCGTCGACATCCTTCCTGTGCTTTGCGCCTTGAGCGCTCATATCTCTGATGTCCCACTCGAGGTTCAGCCGCGCAGCCCCACGCAGCTGCAGCCCGTTTTCTTGACCCCACGTCGATGATCCATATACGTGCAATGCACGGAGTCCGTTCGTCTCGATTAGAATTATATACGACACGCATCGTACAAGGATATAGTTGTGTCGCCCACATATGCATTGGTTTAAGGTTAAGGAGTTTTGAGCAGCCATATTAGTAAAACCAGAACCCGCATAGCAATGCCTACAACTCAACTCCCGGAGATGGTAGAAGGTCGTACGCAACCCTCAAGTGTCACCAACACCAGCAGGGCATTTGTTCCCCTGACGTAACTGTAAGATTCATCCGCTGTACGCGTTCTATAATAGGTTTTTGGCGGAACTGGAAGGCCGTTCGAGATCCGGCCTCGCAAAGATTAGAAGATAACAGCCCTAAGCGAGCAAGTACAAGATAGATTGCGAAACCCACAGAGACCGCGAAGTCGTCGATATCAGAGAGATATCCTATTGTGTTAGATAAGCAGAGCCGAGTACCATGAGCGAGATTCGATCCAGAGCAGGAGAGTTGTGGGTTGGCTCGTCCTGGAAACGGTGTTCAAGAGTCATCACCCGAAGCTATTGGTAGTTCTTAAGAGTAAATCTATTTCTGTTATCGTGTATTGCTCTGCAGAGATACGTATTCGGAGCTTATAATAGTCTATTACAGTGAAAGGCCCAGAAGGATCATCCAGCTCAACCGTTTGCGCAGAAACATAACTAGATTGTCCAAGTCTCAGAAATAGGGGGGATTGGAGGTGGCTAGACAGCCCCGAGGCTATTATCAGACGGGTTTAGTATACCTATTGTGGGCGACGCAGATTGGCTTGTTTTGTCGGTAACATATCACAAAGGTTGATGTCTGTACGACGTGGTGCGGTGTATGACGACGAGGCTCGGTTGGCCATAGGTCACGTGCTAACGGTCACTTGTTACCCCAGCCACACGCACCCAAGGTCAATCAGTCAGTTCCTCGTGGTTTTTCTATAGCGGAAGACGGTGCGTTGAGTTCCACTACGCGCATATACTCGGGCAATATCTTTTGGTTACTGTACTCGTCATTATTGAACCAACATGTAGTGTCACATGTGGCCGTGGGTGTGGGTCAAACCCGAGTTTGTAGCGTCACAGACCGACGCGCGTGGTTAGAGTCTGAGCAACCGGTCACGCGTGGTAAATGTACACGTAAATATCAAATTATCTGTGTATTCTATTATATAAAATGTACTGTATGCACTACTACTCCTGGTCTCCTGTATAATTAAGTCCGCTCTTGCGCTCAGCATTCTCCGGCAACCGACCCCGAATATCACACAAAATCGATGGGTCAATCGCGCACTGAAAAACGACGTAAAACTGAGTAAATCGTACAGCGAAGACCAGCTCCACTTTTTTGGGGTGCGTGTCCGCTCGGGTTATGTTGGTAACTTGCCTCTTTGTCACGTCATACACGGTGCGATGTGGTTAAGAAAATACCCAATTTTTGTCACACGGCGCTCGCGCCGTGTTGGTACAATATTGACGAGTACAGTACTCACGCTAAACACTCTTACGCAACCAGTTCTGTGATCTACACGACACAGCTAAAGGACAAAATAATATCACTAGTTTATTTACATGGATCAGTCAAAGGCATTAATGGCGCGTTATGGAAAGATTGAACATGAGCATTCAAAAAGGTATGTAACCAAGGCGCGAAAGATGGCAAAGAAGGAGACCAAACAGTCGTCCAGACCGATAGCACCGGCAAACAATAATTTGCACAAGCAATAAACACAATATCAGTCCCGGCAATCCTTCCACGACTTCTCGTTTAGAATCTGGACATCCTCATAGCTAATTGCAGGATGGTAGTTGCAGTGAGAAAGGGCAGCGAGCTGCTCGTTGATTAGATCGATCGCTTTCTGATGAGACTCATATTCTATTTCCATCCCGTCCTCGCAAGGCTGGGCCTCGATTCGTACATTTGGCCACAAGGAAAAAAGATACCTTTGAGTAGAATTAGCTGTCAAACGAGATAAAAAAAAAAAAAAAAGTTACTTACCGCGCCAACAGGGCTACTTCATCGTACTTCAAGTCCCGGATGCCAGCTATGTAAATGCTTTCATCAACTCCTAGAAAGTTAGCCTCAAGTAGTCGGAATGGAGATCGTCTATAGCGAGCGATGCTCCCGAGATCGAACTTCAGTTCTCTTGCAGACCTCAGGTTAAAATTGAACCGTAAAACTTCGAGCTGCGGCATGTCGGATTTCAGCGTTGCAAGTTCTGCAAATGACATTTGTTGTTTAGGGAGCGAGAATTCTTTGAGGCGCGGAAATAGTGATGTTAGATGCCCAGCCACGTTGGTGCAGCTACGAACGTTAGGTTCTTCGGGACCATTATCCTCGTCCTCATCCTCATCCTGGTCTTCTTCTTCGCCTACAGTCTTCATCGTAGCTAGATTGCCATCCTCATCGGGAGCAGATTCTCTAAGATTGACGCCGCCAATATACAGCCTTTGTAGCGGAAGCTTCTTCAAAACCTCAAGTGTAGACATTGGAACCGAGTAGCAAGCGTCCGCATTAGGATCAAGTGCACGAAATTATAAATCCTCCATGTGAGGGCTTTGTTTAGCCAAGCTTTTGAAAACTGGTAATAGTGTGAGATTAAACCGTTTCTTCTCGTAACACATTTCCCCAGACGGCAGCAGTTTGACCGTAGTGAGCTTGCTGACTAGCGCTGAGATGTTCCAAAACTTTGCGAAGGTCTTGTAATCGGGCAACGAATAAAGGTCAAGCCGTTTTAGTGAAGGAAACGCGTTATCGGGCAGTTTACGCGGGAGCTTGTAACCAGACTTGTACGGGGCTAAGGTTATAAAGAGAGATTCCAGTAGTGGCCAGGTACTGATGGTTTTGAAGCAAGAACAATTAAGGATCTTCTCGGACGATGCGAAGCTCACAAGAGGAGTAAGTCGAGCGATGAACGGGCCGAGCCCGTGCCGAAGTTGATCTTCCACCTCCGCTTTGTCACCTTCAGGCACATACTCGAGGGCGCACGGATCTGGAGTCGCCTTGCGCTTATTCGAGATAGGTCGAATCGTCAATATTTGAAGATTCGAACACTTCTTGGACAGGAGGTGTAGCAAGACCGACGAATCCATTAAAGCAAGTTCGAAGTCGAAGTCGTTGGTGGGAGTAACGAATTCCAATTTAAGCAGGGATGGCGATAAGAAAGGTAAGACCCAAGATATTTCTACGCCACCCTTGGCATCTATAGACAGGAGATTTGGCAGCAGTACTCGTGTTGAAGCGTAGCGCCGTAGGACAGCTATCTGTACGTCCTCCTCGGGAGGACCTTGAAACTTGCGGTATATTCCAAGGTGTTTGATCCAGGGCGAGTAAACATTAAAACGAGAAAAGTCATATTCCACTGGAGTCTTTCCGAGAGTCATGTGAATATACAGTATCAACAGTCTATCCAAAAGCGTTCGATAACTTACTTCACATGTTTTTTCACTCTCTTTCGCGTCATTTAAAGCCGGTACCAGTGCAAAAAGTTGAAAGACACCGTCAACATGCTCCCAAAGCAATGGCATAAGCATTTGAAACAGTTGGCGACTGGAACGAGCTAGACAAGCACTATCACTGGAGTCGAGGTATGATCGAACAAGCCCGACAAGCTCGGGAATGTCAAACAGGCTTTTTTGAGCACATTGTGGCATGGTGGAGGAGACGAGGCACGTTAGTACAGCCACCAGGGACCATGTCTACACATTTATAAATAAAACCAACCGTTTGCGGATTCCCTCCAACTAGACGAAACACAGACATTGCCAAAGTGCAACGCGACGACGCACGTGTGTCAATCATGTTATCAATGCAGCTCGGTCGACCGCTCTCCCAAGCAAAAGGCCCTTCAGAGCTCAAGGCCGCGTTCGTGGGAGCAATCATGGGTGCGGAATCCTGCTCGGCATGTATATACCGAATTGACTCGGGACCAATCATCTACAGGGCAATGGGCGCTAGCAAACAGCTGTGTGCAGCCCAGAGATATTAGCATCAACAACATCCTCCTATCATTACCTGGATACGAATACAACCTCTCTGAGTGCGATCAGCTAGGGATGCTGGGTGTCGAGAAGTGCGGGTGGAGGTTTCAGGCACCCGATCGGGAGGCAATATTCAATGACCCGACCGCTCCTAGTTACGAAAAAACCACCGAACTTAAGTGGAAGTTTGAGTGAGTCAACCCACCTGAACCGTTGCACGAAACTGACCCCACCCAGTCCTGGACGCCACTTCACAAATCTCGAGCACGTGATGGAGGAATTTGGGCCTAGACCGTCCGGATTTCTATTGGGCCTCGATTTGGCAAACATTCAGCCAATCGCCTGCGCGGGTGCGTCTGACATGCACACACACCCGACGGTGAGCCAGTTTGCTTACGTTTGTCAAGTACATCTGACTCTCCAAAGGGGGCGCTTTCGTTCATGGCTTTGAACTTGCTTGGTGGGTACAGCGAGGCGGCCGAACATAGCTACTTGCACGACTTGGAATCGCTTTTTTGGGTTCTTCTTTATGTTGTGGCCGAGCATCGTGAAGGCGAGATCATAAATCCTGAAGCTCAACTCGTTCTGTCCGATCTTAACGTCACCAACCGTCTCAAACTATACTACGCAAAGTTCACAATTCTTGGTTCAATTATCGAGGGGCGACTCAATATTGCCTCGTTCAAGACGTCTTGGGCAGTCGCCCTTGGCCCACTTATTTATTCGTTTGCTCTCTTGGTCAAGAGATTCTCAGGGCTAGATTTCGATTCTACTACAGACTCCGATGCATGTTTCAAAGATGTCTTAGATCTTTTCCTCCCCCCAGGCATTACGGCCCGGTAAGATTCAAAATCCGGGACTTATCTTGAGGAGCGTCCATGCAAGTGTCAGGAATCATGTTCCCATCTAGCCAAAAATGTCACGATCCGGTTGTTTAATCGCGGAGACTAGTTGATTTTCTTATGATTCAGCGTTGTGCAGTACTTTGTCAAATTTACCTATTTTAACTATCTTCAACGACGCCCTGGCCCGGCTTAGGTTAGAATTTTGCTTACATGCGCATACAGTATCAGTAACGTGGTCATGGTGAGCAAGACAACGAAACTTCGGCCTGCATTTATGTGCTATGAAGGTTAATTGTGTTTCGCTGCTGGTTGGCTGTCGTAGTTCGTAACCTCTGATAGAAAGTGCTACGCTTCGCTCTACTATACGCATATACGACAATAAATACTACTAATCTCTCCAATTACGCATGCTAAACACTTTTGTGTAACTAGTTCCACCCACATAGCTCGGGCGCACGGAGAACAACACTAAAGTTGTGTATATAGATTGAGTAGGATATACTAAACCCGTGTGATAAGAATCGGATATGAGCGTTCGAAACTGTATGACCATATCGCAGCTTATTACAGGAAAGATGAACTAGACAACTGTTTGGTGTAAATGGTATAGACAAACGATATTCTGAACAGGCAAAAGTGTCGAATGGAGTGTCATTTCCGGTAGTTCTTCCATGAAGTCTCGTTTAGGATCTTGATATCCTTGTATCTCACTGAAGGATCGCGGTTGCAATAGGAGAGCCCAGCGAGATGTTCGTTGACCAGGGCAATTGCCTTCTCATTTTCTGAATGCTCGTCCGAGTCCGGACCATCCGGGTCAGGTAACGCGGCAATTTGAACATTTGGCCATAAAGAAAATATATACCTACGAATGAACATGATTAATCTAAATTTGGCCCGAAAGTATATGTCACTTACTGAACAAACGAAGCTATGTCGTTGTAACCCAAGTTGCTGATACTAATGATGCTTGTGTGTTCATCAATCCCTAAGAAATTAGCTTCAAGTACCCGGAATGAGGAACTTCTATGACGAGGAATGCTTCCAAAGTCGACCTTCGACTCCCCTATCGAACAGAGGTCGAAATCGAATCGTAATATCTCAAGCTGGGGCATCTTGGATTGCAAAGTCACAAGTTCGGTAAAGCGCATTTGCTGTCTAGGAAGCGAAAGCTCTTTGAGACTAGGGAACATTGCTGCGAGGGGTTCAGCTACGTTAGTTAATCTGTTTGCACGAGGTTCGTCGTCGTCCTCATCTTCGTCATCTTCGTCTTGAGCTTTATCTTCATCCTGATCACCGTCATTGTCCTTGTCTCCGGCCTCGCCTGCACCTTTGCTCGCCGCATCGTTCTTGTCGTTACCGACTTCATCGGAGGCAGTTTCCCTAAGATCCACACCCTCAATGTACAGTCTCCGCAAGGGAACTTTCTTCAAGACTTCCAGTGTTGGCATTGGGATAGAATACCAAGCTCTCATCGCATCAGGGTCAACCGCGTAAAGCCAGAGGTCTTCTAGGTGAGGGCTCCGCTCAGCTAAGGTTTCTATCATTGGTAACAAGATGTGGTTGAATCGGCCTTTTTCGGAGCATAGATCACCAGAGAGAAGAAGATTGACGGAAGTGAGCTTTTTGACCAACGCCGGAGCATTCCAAAACATTTTGAAGGTTTTAGAATCCGGCACCCAGTTGAGGACCAGCCGCTTGAGGGACGGGAATGCAGTATCTCCGAATTTGGGAAGCTCGTATTTGTGCCTGTCCGACCCCAGATCGATAGCAAGAGATTCCAGTAGCGGCCAGGTGCTGATAGTTTCAAAACAGGCACCATCGAGGATTACGTCGGAGGACGCGAGGCTCACGAGGGGAGGGGTGTTGGTAATGAACGAACCAAGCCCATGTCGAAGCTGATCCTCGAATTTTGACTTGCTATCTCCTGACAGACGCTCGAGAGCATACGCATGCGGGGTCGGCTCTTTATCTTCCGGATCAGGGTGGAATGCCAATTTCTGTAGTTTGGGACATGTTTCGGACAGGACATGTAGCAAGGCTAATGAGTCCACCATGGCAAGCTCGGGGTGGCAAATATGGCTGAAGTTGAAAAATTCCAGTCGGATCAAGGAAGGCGATAAGAAAGGTAGCACCCAAGATATACTCGCGCTGTGAGCAGAGCACGTAGAACTGATTGACGTAATATTCGGTAGGAGAGTTCGTGTGGCAGAGTAGCGAGATAGAGCATTCGATTGGGGAACATATTTTGGAGTTTTATAATTCTTGCAGACCTCGAGCTGTTTGATCCAGAAAGCGTAGACATTGAAGCGAGATAAATCGTTCTCCGTTAGAGTCTATTCGAATGGTATTGCAAGTCACTTCAACGATCTATACCTTAAACAGTAATTTGCCTACCTGAGATTGGCCTTCCTCATTCTTAGTGTCATTTGCTGGTAATAGTGCAAAAATCTGACCCAAGCCTTCGACGCGCTCCCAGAGTAATGGCATAATTGTTTGGAATAGTTGGCGGCTGGAACGAGCCAAACAAGCACCATCTTTGGAGTTGAGGTAGGCGTTAATAAGCTTAACAATTGAAGGGCTGTCGAAAATGCTTTTCTGAGCGCGTCGTGTCATGGTGGTGACAAGCAGACTAGGCGCGTTCGCACAGCCACCAGGGACCGCGTCTAGGCGACCTTACCAAAATTGATCATTCAGAGCCTCTAATCTTGAATGTCGTGCCTATTCACCTGGGATAGTACTCTGCTACTTCATGTGAGTGTCGGGGGTCGTCGATACGCAAAACATGCGGCCATGCGTTTCTATTACGGAGGGTCAATTACCGGACGCCGGCTATAAGGGCGTCTGACGCCTTTAGTTATCTTTACAGCATACGCATACCGAGCGCTATTTCTCACACCTTTACCCTTTAAATGGGCCTGAGAGCTACGAAATCTACCCCATCATCTCATCTCCCATGTCGTCGCAACCTGAACCAGGACTATATCACATCATCAGTCCTGTCCCCAGCGAAACCAGTGGTGACAAGCTTGCCATGAAATTCAATGGCGACAACCAGCCCATCACTGTTACCCCTCTACTAGACTATTCGAACCCTGCACAACATGTATGCATAATCCTTATGTTTGTGCAAGCTTTGGGTCTATACTGATTGCCATCCACCCGGCTGCATAAAGTGGATCCTTGAGAACTTCAATGAACTCAAGTGCATCATACCTCGCAATAATCCAGATCTCAAAGCAAATTGGTACGAAAGCGCAATATACACCTGGGCCGGTGGCCATCCTTGCTGGGATATTGTCGCAGAGCAGGGATACTACTTGTAATGATATTTCCTGTTTCTCTTTTGGCGGTAGCCTGATAACTAAGCCCTTTCTGTTGCTCATAGCATTCAAGGTGGTAGCAGCTTCTGGAGCATACAGAACGCGCTTAACGGTGCCCTGGTAAGTGGTTATTGTTTTTTGCAGTGCTGTGTCTGAGCTCGTGGCTCACAACGATACCCATCATAATGGTGGTTGTAGATCCTAACCTCTCATGACAAAACTGGAGAGAAGCAGCGCTGGATATTCTCCAAAGTTGCCCCTAACTGAATCGCGCGCTAAAAGCTGAAAGGAGCTCGTGGCCACGTATCTAACCAGTCTGAATGAATGAATGAAAATAATAAAATGCGACACCCATGTCTATTTGACGATCCGGCCTACTGCTTAATTATAAGTAAAGCAGACCAGAAATGCGCGGGCAACTGGTTTGATGTGGAGATGAAATGCTAAGAGTAGAAGCACAAAGATAAGCATGATTGGACGCAAAGCTCTGCGGCCGCTAGATGATACCTAGCTATATGCGTGATTGCGCAAGCTAAAATCCTGTTAGTGGCGCCAGGCCTTTAGTATCATTAACACTGCGTTGCAGGCAGGTAGATGTTTTACGCTATTTCTAATACCTGGAACAGGGTAATTACCAGCTCAGTTTCAATGACAGTGACTTCTTACCAGGTTTGTCTTCCTATTTTATATGTTACTCACGTATCAACGAATGTCATTTCAAGGGTTTTCTCGGGATTTATAGAACCCGTTAGACGCTCGATTACGCTCCGCAGCATTTGACAGTCGAGGATACGTGTGCAGATAGTGGGGAATATTTACCTTGATTATTGTAGAGCTATGCTATTCTGGCCCCGGATTTAAAACTCAACCTACAAAATTGGTCGTTGCTCGCGGTCACGCTTGAGATCCTTCGGATACATATCTTGAATATTGCGCCTATTCACCCAGAACAGTAGAATATTGTACTCTTCTACTTCATGTGAGTGTCGTGGGTCGTCGATACGCAAAGCATGTGGCCATGCGTTTCTATTACGGAGGGGCAGTTACCGGACGCCGGCTATAAGGGCGTCTGACGCCTTTAGTTATCTTCGCAGCGTACGCATGCCGGGCGCTATTTCTCACACCTCTAC
>WSTH01001606.1:0-11643 GCA_019616345.1 Ceratobasidium sp. 395
CATCACCGATACCATTCCCTCCTCCGCGCAACTTGTCTTCTAAGCCCCGAATCTCGCCGCACCTCTAGCCGGTTTAACTCTCGCCAGGACCCAATAGATCTTTCCCTTCTATCCGAACCCAGACCATCCTGCAAAATCCGTCTGCAAAATGACATTTCCTCAACGAGAAACTGACACGTGGTGAGTGCTCGCTTAACTCGCGGAGCGCTTGTGAGTACGTTACTGATTCTTGCCGATCACCCACCGATCACTTGATCGGCGCTCATGGGGCTCATGAGAACCCCGGTGGCTCATAAGCCTCACGAGAACTTCTGTACGGCTCGCGAGCCTCACGAGCCCCGAGTAGTTGGCCTGTTTGGGCTCAAATGCCAAACATGAGGGCTCACCAGTCTCGCCGAGATATCATCTTATGTGTACTAAATAGACTTAGAAACACACGTTGTTTGCGCGAACGAAATAGCAACAGAAAAGGTCTATTATGACAGGTAGCTACAAAGACTTTGTATAGCAAACATCTACGCGCAAAGCGTCAGCAACTCGGTGGATCAACGAGCGCGGGGGCGGGCTGCAGATCCTACAGCGTTAATTAGTAGAATAGCTGGTACAAACCCAGTACAAACCTGTTACAATGCGGTGGCGCGCTCGTTAAGCGTTGGCAAACGTGTTGTAGTCAATTAGCTCGCAGGTATACATAGGAAATATCAATACTTACAACGTATGGGGTGCGCGTTAGGTCATAGGAACGCATGACCAGTGAGTAGTATAATGCGCAGCCGCATCTGCTCAAGCACAAAGATCAGCCGTTGTAATGTCTGGTACGGCGCAGTGAGTTTGGGGTGTAAGCGGTAGAGGGGGGCGACTCAAAGGACTTCAGCCAGCCATGGGTGAGGAGCACGATAGATATGTATACCTCGTGTATCCGCATGGCCGGGCGTAATGCGGCCATGCGGCCAATCACCCTACCATTGCTGCTTCAGATTGATCAGATTAGCTTTATTGGGCTCCGTAGCTGCGTGGGCACGCTATTCCACGGCGTATCTTGAACTCCAAGTATGGCTCGAGATTTTTGTATATATTTACGCCCTCCCTCGTTTTTTCGAAGGCCGAATTCCCCTACCAACCCTCCTCGCGTTCAAGCTGGCTTGCCGACACACAAGCGTAAGTTATGTACATTGTCAGATCCCCGCACGCTAGTCGCTAAGCCCAACAGTAACATTATCTAGTTATAAACCATATCCTTCTCGCTCATTTACCAGCCATTTATGGTACGTACAGCTATAATGTTGTCCGCTCTTCACACTCTGATCTTGATGATTTCGGCGTGATTACACCAAGTCACAATTGCCAACATACCAATCGAGCTCGTCGCCAGTGTCGTGGGTGTATAACAATGAGCGGGACTCCGGGTTTGCTGGGTCGGGGCGTGTCTGGCTCTTGCATTAGCACTTGTCCCTCTCGTAGAACCGCCCTTATGGCACCATGTATATATATCGCTTATATATAACCATTTGAATGCGCCATCATGTAGTCGAATGTGTTAACAAAAATAGAAATTATAAATGAATTGCCATATGCGGCGGGCTCGCAGAGCTCATAGGGCGTGCTCGTGGAGCTCGTGAGCACAATGCAGGTGCTCGTCAGGCTCATAAGCACAGGTCGGACACTAACGAGGCTAATCAGCCATGATAAGGGGATTCCGAGAACTCAATCACCAGACGTAAGGAAATTGCGATCAATCGCGAGCTGATCCACTACGCTCAGCGAGTGCTCGCTATCAGGGGGGGTGGCTCGTCTGCTCGGGCAGGTTTTGAGCGCTCGCGAGCGCTCAACGAGGAATTTCACTTTTGCAGACGTCATATACCTCACGCGGCGTGGCCGCACCAACAACAGCCACACTCGCATGGTATGGGTCCATCATCTCGGACTTCGGCCGTTGCGCGCTGGCATCCATACGAAAGTGGGAACCGACAAATCGGACCACGAGCACATGCCGCCGCCGCTGCCCTCGGCCTCGTGTGCATGCTCCGTTACCGGTCCCCCACGTCTCCAGCCTATTGCGCAACCGCCTTGCAATCGCAATTGCAATCGCTTCTCTGGCCCCCGTCGCCCGTGCGCCCGGTTTTCTTCGCGAGGTTGATTCATTTTCGCCTTTTTTTTCCACATCATGTGTTATCTGAATCTCTCGTGAACGTGAATATATATGTGCGCATTGTGTCTTTCGTTACAAGCTTGCGGAGCCGTTAAGCACGCGCATCGTTTGCCGATTCCGGCCATATTTACTGGCTCAGAAATATATACTACTGAGTGCTCGTTAGACTCCGCCGATCTAAATGAACCCGGGCCGTCCTAATTACTCATTGTGAGCACAGCCAGCCCCCGATTAGGCGGCCCGCTTCCTGCCGAGTTCTCACGAGAACGCCCACGTGCTAAAGACATCTAATGAGCCACCCTCCCGACCAGTGAGCGCTCAAAATCCCCAGTAGCGCGCCGAGCGCTAATTAGAAAAATGCGTTTTGCAGACGGTCTGCTACCACTGACTGTGGCCACTCATCCTACTCATGTTAATGTCCTGTTTCAAACTCAACTGAAAGAATCCTCTCGCTCGGTCTATCACTAGGATCGATGTTGGAAAGGCTTAGATTTCAACTTAGACCTTGTCCTAGCTTTCTTTTGCTTCTCAACAAACATGCGATTTCTCTACAAAGGCGGAATCTGACTCACTTCAGCTCTCGACAATACCCGGCTCTTGAAGTGAAACTTAACAAAACTTCTATCGACACACTATCTAGTTCTCGGGCGCCGATTGTCCTCTCTGACGAGCAGCATCGTGTGCTTGAGATGGTTTTGGCCGGCAAAAACGTGTTTTTCACTGGGCCTGCCGGTGCGTCTTTACTAGAACTAGCCTCTCCCGTCTTCTTCTGATGCCGTGAAAGGCACCGGAAAGTCTGTTCTTCTTCGCCAAATCATCCGTACCCTCTGTGAGAACAACGAGGATCATGGGGTGGCGATAACCGCGAGTACCGGGATAGCAGCTGCCAGCATTGGTGGTGGTACCCTTCATTCGTTTGCTGGTGTGTCGATTCGGCAATACCCCCCTTGTGTTACAGTCTGATCCGCCTCAATACAGGCGTAGGTTTGGCCAAAGCGCCACTCGAGAGCTTGATCAAACGGGCAAATGTAATCGAATCAGCTCGACGAAGGTTGAGAGACACCAAGGTTTTGATTATCGACGAAGGTCAGTATCTCGTTTGCGGTCTTATTCAATCTAAGACTATTAT
The DNA here is from genome assembly GCA_019616345.1 of Ceratobasidium sp. 395. Classification (NCBI taxonomy): domain Eukaryota; kingdom Fungi; phylum Basidiomycota; class Agaricomycetes; order Cantharellales; family Ceratobasidiaceae; genus Ceratobasidium; species Ceratobasidium sp. 395. The sequence continues at coordinate 3,279 of WSTH01001606.1, forward strand.
CAGTCTCAATGGTTGATGCCCGCTGGTTTGACATACTAAATGCGATTCTCAAGGCTGTACGCCGTAATCGCAGACCTTTCGGTGGAATTCAGGTTTGCCTCTGAAATAGTCCAATTAACTACCCACATTGATGCGCATTACTCAGTTAGTCATATGTGGCGACTTCTTCCAACTCCCACCCGTGCCGGATCACCCTCAGGTTGGCGAGTCCGAGGAAGTCAAATTTGCATTTGAAGCCGAGTCCTGGAACGAATGCGTACCGGCGACCTCGACTGTTCGCCTGACAAAAGTTTTTCGGCAGGTCCAGCTTAGTAAGTAACCATTCTTCTTGTTTATGTGCAAAATAAACACTTCATGAATGCAACAAGATTTCGTGAACTTGCTGAATGAATTGCGAGAAGGTGTCGTGTCTCCCCAGTCAGAACAGGTTCTGCGCCAACTTTCCCGTGAAGTTCGGTACCCCGATGGTATTCAACCAACTGAACTCTTTCCTCATCGTTACTCTGCGGAAGCGGCGAACCGTAAGCAACTTGCGCAGCTCAAAGGAAAAAGGATTTCATACAGTGCGCTGGACAAGTTTGGCAACGATACGGACGGTCGACCTGTGTCCCAAGCATGGGCCAAGCCCATGTTGGATAAAATGGCACCTAAAGAGATCGAACTCGCGGTGAGTCAGATTATTGTTGACAATCTTTGAGCCCAGGGCTTAATTTGGTTCAGGTCGGGGCGCAAGTAATGTGTACTAAAGTGCGTTTGATTATTACATAAGTCTCGTACCGTTTATAACGAGCTTCAAAGAATATCACTGACTATGTGGTCAATGGATCCGTCGGCGTGGTCACCAAATTTACTCGCCCCAGCGAATCAACTTATGAACAGCTGGCTTCTACTATTTTGGAAGGGAGGAAGGAATCTCCAAAGTACAAAAAAGTAAAGTCGGAAACTTTGTGGCCACAAGTTCGCTTCGATAGTGGTAAAACCATCATCATGGATGCCCTTCCTTTCAAAATCCTAAACGAGAAGGGTAACAGAGCGGCAACCAGACATCAGGTACGATGAGAGTAGTTCGTCTTTATCGTTCTCCTTTTGGACTTGTGTCACGGACAGGTACCTTTAATCTTGGCTTGGGCGTTAACTGTAAGTTCCGACCGAGATCTCTCAAGTTAGCTATGACTAACTCTAGAGAAGATACACAGAGCCCAAGGCCAGACTCTTCAGAGGGTTAAAGTCGACTTGAGTCGAGCGTTTGCGAGCGGGCAAGGTGCGAGCTTTACCATACGTATTTTCTAGCTCAACTCAACTCCAGAACGTAGCCTACGTCGCACTTTCTCGGTGTACAAGTCTGCAGGGACTGCAAGTCCTAAATTTCTCGCGCCGAGTGGTTTTCTGCGACCCCAGGTATGCTTCACTCATAGTCTACCAGTGTTATCTGGCTACACCATAACGTATTTGTCACAGAGTTATTGAATGGTCGAAGAGTCTGCTGGCAGCGTAATATTCAAGCTATGGCGATAGATATTAGCCGAAATTAATAGACAATTCGGGGGGCCTCTGATATGGTATTATCATTCTTTTCGTTTTCACAATTACTTGAAGTTACATTTATGTAATTCAGTCCTGCTTCTGTGTGCGCTGCGGATAGAACCCAACAGTGCCGTGAATATCAAAAGCCTCCACAAACCCCATATCGAATACGCATCGCGCCGAGTATTGACAGGCCGCTTATCGCGATCACGTGATATATTGCCGCCTCCATTCAATAAGTATGAGACTGTTCTGTAGCAAGCCTTCCTCATCCTATCCTCGTGCGCCTATTACTGTATACTGTTGGACCACTATCGTGCTGTGTAAAATCAGCTCGCAAGCCTTCCTGACGTTTCGGTTCCCCAGCTTTGACCTATTGTGTGCCCAACCTGCTAAAACCCGGTGGTGGCGGCCCGGTTGGGCACCGCGTCCCGTACGTGGACGCAGAATCCGGAGATTAGTGCATACTGTATTTCATTCACTACACTTGGCGTTTTCAAATTTGGGCGATATGCTGATCGGTTACTAGGTCGGACTTGAATGTGATAATTACAGCTCGATGTTTCATCCTCCTCTTCATGAGATACTTCAAATCAACTAGGACCTGTGCAGGTATATAAGTAGTGACTCGCTTGAAAATATGGTCACATCTTCACCCGTTATTTTCAAATCTCGTTTAACTACCCCTCCTACATCTGCGTCCGCACGACTTCACTGTATTATCTAGTAGACCAGCGGTCAGCATCAGCCCTAGCGTGACATTTGAATCTTACCTAAAGTTTCTTCCTCTTAACCAGACCCAACTCCTTCGCTTTCGTCTAGCAACTTCAAGCTGCCCGAGTCCTGCGATACAATTTTAGGAATTAAATACTCTAGTCAACATCCTACTGATGACATTGTCACCTTGTCCGATCCACTGGCTCCCTACCGAAGTCCTTACGCACATTTTTGTCGCGGCCGGACTCTTGGCTGTTTGCCCTGCTGCCGTTGATGCGTCGCACATTCGCCCGCTGCTTGATTTGCCATCTGTTTGCAAACGTTGGCGTCAAGTTATCCTCACTACACATCATGTCTGGTCTCATATTGATGTGGAACTTGGGTTCGATACAAAGCGGAATCGTACAAGGCTCCGACAAGTCACGCAGCTTTGGCTGGAGCGCGCTCAAGGAGGCGCCGGTCAACTTCACCTCCATTTTCTGGGCGTCTCGGAGCGAGCTCAATGCAATCTTCCACAGATGCTCTCCATCCTCCGGCCACACGCGGATCGTATCTCCACCCTCACATTCCCCAGGGATTCCGATGAAGTAGCGGTACAAAATATCTTGGGGCTATGTGTGCCAGGCTCAATCTCAACTCTAAAGCTTGATGGAATCTGGGCAGATGCCCACACGGACAATCATCTTGTATGGGCGCCAAACTTTTTCTCCAATATGGTTTGTCTGGAACTGGCCAGGTTTACTCCGGAGCTCAGCCCGTCTTTTGGTCAAATTATTGAGATATTGCGGAACAGTCCTGGCTTGCGGAAGCTCAGACTTCGGCATATGTCATTGAAAAGGGACAATACATCTCGATCGGAGCTTGTTAATCTACCAGAACTACGACTGCTTGATCTAACGGGGTTGGCTGATACAACTCTGGTTCCCTTGCTCCAAACGCTGTCTCCGGGCTCACAGAGCCTATTTGTTCGGCTCGGGCCATCCCGCAACCGCCGAGTACTTAAAGGGATTCAATCCTTCTTCCAGCATACGAATGTTGAGTTCCTACACTTCCCTTGTACAGAGACGTGGGACCCCAAAGGCCCACATCTTATCTCGCTAGGTCCATACCTATCCTCCACAGCTAATCTCCGCGTACTCGTTCTTGATCTATCCTCCGACGAAGATCTCTCTAAACTTGATTCCTTGGTTCTAGCCAATTCTACTCCTACTTGCCCGATTTTAGAGACTCTATGCATTATCGGACACTGCGTGGATGCAACAGGGGTGGATCAGTTGAAGCGATTTATTCGAGTACAGAGGTCGTTGCGTCGACTCGTGTTTATCAACTCGGATATCAGGATATACTCAAATACCATCGAAGAGGAGGAAGATTTCAAGGAACATGCGACCATGTGGTTGGCCGAACACGTACAGGAAGTAGTATGGGACCAAGTAGCATATTCCGACAGTGATAAACTAATTGAGCACGTAGAGAGGATTGTGTCGTAGTAAGCCCAGACTCCGGAGTGGTTTGTGTTTTGTGGAGGGTCCACATATATTCATCATAATTTAGTAGTTACGGGCGACCAATATCTATCAGAACGTCTACCCTACATCCCGCTGTTACAAAGGAGTGTAGGGTTATTGAACCGCCCTTATCAGTTTGATTGGCGCTCCAATGTGGGGCGGAAGATGAGACACTGAAGTCAAACAGAAGTGGTAACAATAGCCGATTGTCACGTGCTTGTCATTGGTAGATATTAGTTTTGGACTTATTGAGGAGGTTATCGGACCGCTCCTTAGTGTGCTAAAACCGTCCTCGAGCGCCCGGGACTGCACGAATCCTATTAGAACCCGAGGCTTGGTTGCCACCTCTCCGTTAGTTTGTCCCCACGCTACGTTCTCATGCGGGAGCCAGCATACCCCCTTTTTTGCGCTCTGGGAATCATCCTAACACTCCTTCCTCTGCCTTGGCATCTGCAAGCGCGAAATACCGGCACATTACTTCATCTCGGATGGTCCCTGGTCGGTTGCATGATGTTCGGCGTCAACTCTCTAATTTGGGCCGATCGCCTGGGGGATTTTGCTCCAGTCTGGTGTGATATCTGTAAGTGAACGGATTTGGATCCAGATATATAGATATTAATTGCGACACCAGCTGCCAAATTGATCATTGGCATGAGCATCGGTATCCCAGCTTCGTCTATATGTATCCAGCGCCAACTGTACTATATTGCGGCGACCAGGGGTTGCCGAAAGAGTCGTCAAAAGGTCAGTGACGCATGTTTTCCAGCTAACAGTGCCTAATTTATGACTTTTTAGGGCCCAAACAGGACCGTAGATTTGCTAATTGGAGTCGGATTTCCGATTCTTGTCATGGCGTTATGTAAGTCGGCATCACTCGGATTTGCGTTTAAACATCTAATCAGGTCTTCCAGCGTTTATTGTACAGCCAGCGAGGTATCACATCATAGAAGATGTTGGATGTTGGCCTGGTTAGTCGTTAGCCAACCTTGCCTATCGAAATCTCGTGCTGAATTCCTCTATAGTCCTATATCATACTCATTTGGCGATTCCAATTGTGTTGATATGGCCGGTAATAATCGAAACAACATCATTCATCTATGCTGGTAAGCACGTATTTATGTTTCTTGTTCGCTAGTCATGACATCTTGGCCCAACAGGCTTTACAATCTATGTCTTACTGAGATCTCGTCGCCAGTTTTCCTTGATCTTGTCCGAATCGGAATCCGGCTTGACCATGTCTCGATACTTCCGGCTCATGGCACTAGCAGCAACCGAAATGCTTTGTGGGCTGCCGACCGCGCTCTGGATATTCATATCGAACGTTCAGATAGCCCAGTTTCAACCATGGATATCTTGGGAAGATACACACTCTCAACTTAGCTTGGTTCTCTATTCGCCGTTTGAAATAGTCGCAAAGTTCGAGTCAAAATCGTTGATTGATATGACACGGTGGTCAGTCCCGGGGTGCGCGTTTGCATTTTTTGTATACTTTGGTTTGCCGAGTGAGGCGACCGAAAGTTACAATAGGGTCTTCCGAAAGATTGTTGGATCTCTTCTAAATGTCAAGTCTCAGGGGCTAACAAGGTCTGTTTCTTCAAGTTCAGTTTCATCTGTGAATGCAGCTCACTAGATCGACTTCAGACTAAATAGCGCTTCAAGTCAAGGGACATTCGAAGGTACTGCTGCTACGCAACAGTGTTCTAAGATCTGTAGAGCATGTAACGAGGATCTTGAGTCGCAAGTTTGAGATAGACGTACCTCTGAGTCTTATGTAAAGACTTCTTCGTTTTTGTGTTAAGTTTTGTGTATTATATATGTATCTCTATGTAAATGATGTAAAACAATGGACGATAGACTATTTGGTACCCCGCGTGCAACTTCTGGAACTACTGAGGTGTAGATACTCGCTATCGTTACCTCTCCTCTCTTCCGCAAGCGGTTGGCTCTTATAGCCGACTTATGGCATGTGCATACATGCTGTCCTCCTCGGCTTATCTTAAACAACACAATACACAAGCCTAAGATGCAATCTACTAGGACTTAGCCCAAATTCGGATCCTCAATTGACAGGCCTGAAAAAGTTTATGCCACATGCTTTCCTAGACGAAGGAGGAGCAGTGTGGCAGACCAAATCGCCTGTCGCGGTCACGTGACAGCACACCGCGCAAACTCGACAACGATCATATCACCCAGAGTGTGACAAGCCCGCCTCAATTTTCTCTTTTATCCATTCACCCACATAAGGGACTCCGCAACAGCTTCTGTATAACGTAGCTCAGTGATGACTCCTACTCGTAATTTATCTCGACGCCTCAGCTGCTCTAACCCGTCCTCCACATAGATTCCCTAATCTCCTAAAACCTGAAGACAACGACGCGATCAGATACTACGCGACATAAGAGATGGTGAGGTGTGTTATTTGATTGCGGAGAATCCAGCCTGTTATTTATGTGTATTGGTGTATGATGACGATGTACGCATCAGGACTAATACTGTTTACGTCTTAGACCTTGAGACATTACAAATAGGGTCGGGATCGTGGCCACGTGTTGTTCCTACGACGCAAATCATCGCCAAGTCCTATTCTAATGGATAAGTCGGTAGCAATCGGTCTTGGCGCCGTTGGAACCTATGCCTCGTATCTTTACTGGCGAAAGCGTGCTGCCTCACAGCTGCCGTTTCCACCATCTCCAAAATCCTATCCGCTCATAGGTAATCTCTTATCCATGCCGACAAGAGATGAACATCTGGGTTTCATCAGAATCGGCGAAGAGCTTCACAGTGAGGCATATTACAACGGTCTGATAATCGTATCTGACTAAGGTTACACAAGGTGACATCATCTCGTTAAGTATACTAGGAACCGTAATCGTCGTCTTGAACAAGGCCGAAGATGCCATCAATCTCCTTGAAAAACGATCGAACATATACTCGGATCGTCCTCTCTTTCCGATGGTAACGGAGCCATCTCTGTACGATTTCTGAGCCAGGATTCGTGAAAATGTGCTTACCAACATTGAGTTTTCAGCATGGATTGGGGTAACCTTACGGCGGTGACGAGGTATGGAGAGCGCTGGAGAAAGTCACGCCGCATAATGCACCGGTGTCTAGAACGACAGGCCGCCGAGATCTTTCATTCGTCTCAAGAATGCCAGTCTCGTCTCTTGTTACAAAGACTATTGGCTGCATCGGGTCATCTTGACTCCTCGGAAGAGCTTGAACTTGAAGTTTATCGGTATGTAGAACCTCTCGATCAACTTGTATCGCTCCCAACTTTGAGTATAGCGCTACAGCTGGAACTATCATGTGTTCAATATACGGCTTCAAGACGGAAGATTTGAGCGACACGTTTATGCTAAAAATCAAGCAGTGTATGGATAATCTTACAAATGCGTCTCTTCCATCAAGTACGTGACTCGATCTTCCTGACGCGGGCCTGGACTAATAAGTGCTTCATTTCAGACTTCTTGGTCAACGTTTTCCCCACACTCTTCCGAGTACCAGACTGGTTTCCGTGGACAGAGTGGAAGCGAACTGGCAAGAAATGGAAGGAACAAAAAGATGATGCGGTCGGCAGTACATATTACTGGACGAAATCTGCAATGGCGAGTTCGCCTATCTTAGAATCCCGAATTGAAGCTAAATTAACTGTAGGAGAAAGAAGGGCACGAACCGTCTATGATTGAGTCTATGCTCAAACAGGCGAAGCAGTTGGGCATTGATCCGAGCGAACGAGATGAGCTGATTAAGAACATTGCATTTGGGCTGTTGGGAGGTGTGTTCTTTTGACCAGAATATCACAAGTCCTAACTTATCCATACATGCGAAGCCGGCGCCGATACGGTAATTCCCCCACACTTTACACAACCTAAATCTTAGCTAACCCTTCCACTCAGAGCGTCAGCTCAATCTTGACATTTTTCACCGCCATGCTTTTATATCCAAATACTCAACAAGCGGCTCAGGAGGAAATTGATCGGGTGGTTGGAATGGAGAGGTTACCGACTATGAAGGATAGATTGAATCTGCCTTACGTAGATCGGCTTGTCAAGGAAGTACTTCGGTGGCGTCCCCCTCTTCCAAGTGGTTAGTATTTCCGCTCCAAGTTTGAACAGCTTTGTTATATCTTCATGCAGGAGTTCCGCATGCTTGCTACGAAGACGATGCGTATAAAAACTATCGTATCCCTAAAGGGGCAATAGTGTGAGTGGAAGCCGTCAAGTCACCCTCAAGGCTGACCATTGGTCGTTCATTCAGGATCGGAAACGTTTGGTATGTCCGGCTTCTTTAAAGAACCGTGGTCATTGTTTAATTGAATTTTTCTAGGGCAATAAGCCATAACGCCGAGGTATATAAGAATCCAGAGACATTCGATCCTGATCGGTTTTTAGACCCATCTGTTCCTATCCCACCAACTTTTGGATTCGGTCGTCGGTACGTATAAATTCCCTATGCGCTAAGAACCGAGCTAAAATCGATGTCTCTTGTCCGATTAGAATATGCCCTGGACTTCACTATGCTGGGGCATCTCTGTTTATTTGTGTGTCCCTGATCTTATCAGTATTCAAGATCGAGCGAGCTAGAGACAAAGAAGGAAATGAGATCCTACCAGTACC
>WSTH01001607.1:0-11631 GCA_019616345.1 Ceratobasidium sp. 395
CTTTTTGGGAAGGCATCCAAAAACATTTTTTGTGATTACAAATATGATTTATCAGCTTAGTCAGCAAATATTTCATATTTGTAATCACAAAAAATGTTTTTGGATGCCTTCCCAAAAAGGAAATGTTTCCTTATAAGGTTAGACCCAGTGGATTCTGAGCACTCCTCAGTTCCCTAATTGGGTCAGGAGAGCTCTCAATCCCCATAGGTGGCTCAGGAGAGGTCCTGATACCCATAGGTGGGTTCAGAGTACTTTGATGAAAGGTGGGGTCGTGGGAATCCCTTCAAAGAACTTCCCACTCAGCATGGTTTTTGCTGATGTAATTCGGACCAAATTAGACAGTTTTGCGCTAAACGAACCCTGTGAGTTAGGTTAGCTCGGATTTCGCAAACCCTTTTTCTCTGACGTGATCATCATACTTAGAACGTACTCCACACTAATTTGGTTTATGCCGCCCGCCACTGCAGGTAAGTGGCACCATCCGTTCGCAGAACTTTGTACTCATCCCCGCACACAACCCTCTCTCCTCCTTGATCTGCCTCGCTCTGTGTTATTTATTGCACTGCCCCAGCGCGGGAGAATAATCATCAGCGCTAACACGGTAGTCACATTACTCCCGTCGCACTGATCATTTGTTTTCTAACACACTGATATACTCTAGCCTCTACCTGAAATCGTCCAACACCTCACTGAACATGGGTGCAAAGATCTGACGGACGAGCTCAGTGCTTCGTCTAGCACCCATTCTGTGACAGGCGGTGGATTCGGCGATGTGTATCGTGGGTCACTACGCGACAAACGCCAAGTAGCGATCAAAGCATTGCGAGTGACCCTCGACTCTGACGATGAGCTGGATAGGCTACCAAAGGTAACCCGGTCTCATTCGTATACGGAAACTAGTCACATCTGGTCGTAGCGTGCTGCTCGGGAGTTGTACGCGTGGTCTCGGTGCAATCACCCCAACGTCCTACCGTTGCTCAGACTGGTGCAATTCCAAGGCCAGATCCGAATGGTATCGCTATGGATGGAGAACGGAAGTCTGCCGGACTATCTCAGGAAACATCCCGGCTCTGATCGATGTAACATGGTTTGATGGTCTTGTTTCTTCCAACCCGCCTTGTATTGACGCCGCTCACTTCCGAGCAGGGTGCCCAAGTGTCTAATGGTCTTAGCTATATACATGTTTCCGGGATTGTGAGTGACCTAGTCGCCATCTATTACACTGCCTTGCTGATTGCATAGCCATGGTGCAGATACACGGCGACCTAAAAGGAGTATGATCTTAGCCATTCAGTGGACTGATCCGTTCGCTGATATTCCTCTCTGATATGCAATAGCAAAACGTGCTTGTCTCAGAACAGGGAGTTCCAATGATTACGGACTTTGGCAACGCTGTCTTGCTACGGGGTGATATACAGTTCACCGAAACTACTCAGCAAAAAATGTTGGGTTAATTAAAAACGAGGGTAGTTAATGGGTAAATCCAGTTTGAATTACACATTATTTGCAGGCTTAAATAAAACCTGTGATTCGGTACTATAGGTGGCTCAATATAACTTTATAGGTTAATAACTCGTGTTAGTGAACTCGTTTCATAACACACAAAATATCGCTCGAAAAAAAATAGATTTGAATAATCTAATCTTAGTACAAAGTGACACTGGTACGAGGTAGGAGGTAAAGAAAATGAAGGGAGAACCAAGCAATGGTATACAGGCAGGCAGGAAACAAACGTAACTATAACAAGGGAAGGCGTTAGCGCAGTGACGGAAGGGCATATGACAGTTGGGGCAGGTGCGGAACACTTACGCGTGCATTACCCTGTCTGAAGTAGACGTTGACGCCGCCAGTTTGCCATGACAAGATAGGTGAAGTGATTATAAAATTCATTGAATAGGAAACGGGGTTGAGTTCGCGGCGAAGCAAAATCTGGCGCAATGTGGCATGCAGCCGCGAGACAGTGTAGTGGAACGATCATGGACACATCATGCCCGTTGAACTGAGCGGCGGTTGTTGAATAGAGACAGTGAGATTTGGTAATGTCGGGTTTGAACGGTGTGAAAAGATCCAGGTAGACGAGAGGGTCGGTACCGGTGTAGAACTGTTGGAGGTTTTCAGGCAGGGCGAATATGGCGTGAACGCGGCCAGCACGGTAACCTATGCGTGTCGTAAGCATGGTTACATTGTTGAATGTTAGTTTTGGGATGTACGTTGAAGTCCGGATTGGTCACGGTGAACGGGAAACAGGGCAGTATCAAAAACGGCGCCCGTCGAGACACGGCCGGCGGAGTCTCGAGTCAAGGGGTGTGCACGAATAACATCGCGATGAGAGGATTGAGCAGATGTGAACGAGAGTGGGAGATGGCGGAGGGTAGCTTTATGCCAGACGTCGAAGAGGTCGGAAGGGAGCACAAGGAGGGTTTTCCCAAGTTCCGTTGCCTTAGGCGAAAGGAACTTGTGAAGCGCCCGGATCAGATTGGAAGCGCCGTATGACGAGACCAGCTTGCGGCCTGATACTCGCCGGACAGTCGGCTTCTTGGCAACCGAGATAGCCGGCCTAGGGTGGTACGCTAACTCCGATCGTTCTTCCGACTCACCCTGAACCTCGCCCTCATCCTCCTCGCCGTCTTCATTATTTTCGTCGCCATCAGCGTCCTCGTCGCCGCCCTCAGCGTCGATAAACTCGAGCGGACTCGCCTCTCGAGCCGCCTCGTCCTCGATAAACTGCCTTGCCGCTTTGATCTCCTCCTCGTCGGCTCCCTCGCGCTCGCCATAATACTCGTCCACTAGGGTTCGATGGATCTGTATCGCCTCAAGTCGCCGGACGTAGCTGACCATTTGAGGGAGGGGGTTGCGCCGGTTGGACATACGCCAAGGGATCTTGACGTATATAATATGTAAGTGTTCGGGTAACTCAGTGCTGTACCCATCCGGCGTGCCCAGCTCACGAACTGAATCCGTGTAGTGGCCAAGCATATGTAACTTAGCGATACGATCGAACGAATCATTGTCCTTTACCAGCTTGTTCCGAATCAGAATGTACTTAGCTTCGTGAAACGATGCGAGCGCCTTATCCATCTCCGTGAGTTCGACCTCGGTGAGTTGTTCGCCATGCGCCAGGTAAGAGAAGTCGAGGAGCGCACGGATTAGCTGAACTAGCTTTATCGGCGCCTGGGCGTCGAGCACGACGGGCAAGAATTGCCGCATCATGTCTCTTGATTCGCGACCCGCCCAATTCTTGACTGACGTTACACCATTCTTGAAGTGTCGTAAATCCTGGGCTTGCGGCATCGTCTTGAATCGCCGATCAAACTCCGCCGTACCTAGATAATTCTCAATCCAGTCCTTCGCGTGTTCGAACATGCCCTTGTAAAGTTGGTGGAGCAAATCCGGCGCGAGAGACGCGCCGATGTCGACATGAGGAATTTCGAGCCAGAACGGAACGCACCGCTTCAACCGTAGCGGCTTCAAAACTGCCGGCCGTTTCAATGCGCGATACTTCTTGAACGCCGTTACGATAGCATATTGGTCCCGAGGTGGCAAGTTCCGTCTTTGGCCTCGTCCCTTCCATCTCTGAGTGCATACTGGGCAGCCGTTTTGCCTCGTGCACGCGATGTCGTTCTGCTGTGGCCAATCCGCAACGCACGCGGCGATGACTGGGTATATATGCCGAAGATACCCGTCCGCACACCAAGCGAGGAACCCATCCTCCGACGCCGACTTCAACGGCTCGAATATCTTCTCCATGGATCGGTGGAAAAGCTCGGCGCGGTATCGCTTGCGGTCCTCCACATTGGTTACGCCGCTGAAGGAATTAACAGGTAGGTAACCGACGAGAATCATCGCTCGTTTTGTTGGTCGGCGTCGGGTGGCCTTGCTAATGTTTCCTATCGACAAGTATACAGGGTGTGCTTTTGCGCCTTGCGGGTTATTGGCCATCGTGGTTTCGTCCGTCGCGATGATTAACGGCACAACCGTGCCGTTTGCGTTACGAATTAAATACTTGATAACATCGTGAGTCTCATGTATAATCTCGTTGAAATTTGACTTACCTGCATCTTCCACCACCAGTCCCCGCTCCACATCTCGTCGTACACACGGCATTTCTTGTCCGACGAGGTCCAATGCCGCTCAGGTGCGTATCGCATTAGATGCTTGAACCGTCGCGCGCCAATTAACAAGCGAATGACCTCTAGAATATCCCGCAAGTAGACTGGATGTGTTCGTTTATGTCTACCTTCGCCCACCGTCACGTATTCGGTCCTCCACTTCGGCCCCTTCGGCGGGCGGTTGATATCTTGTATAAGGTCCGCATCATCCCTCCACACTCCTTTCCCTTTCCATTGATACTGTTTACTATGTGAGCAATAGCTACTCATTCGATCACCGTTACTCACCATAGGTCCCTTCAAGTGTTTTGTCCTCGCCGCCCCCGTAAGGCCAGTCGTCATCAGGATCTCCGCGGTCTCAAAAAGGTCGCGATCGCCGAGGCGTCCACACGATCTCAAGTATCCCGGTAAGTCCGTCTCACCCTTGCGTCTCGTACCGGTTGGCGCACCCGCTCCGCTAACGGGAAAGTGCTCCACGAAAGGGCCGCCATTCGGACACTCGGTATTGCGCGAGTTATGGTTTGGTGGCGAAGCGGGGGGATTGGTGTTGGGATCCGGAAGCCGGGATGGACCAGCAACCAGTGGGACATCGTCAGAGAATCGCACTCGCTTTGAAGGCAACGGTGCTTCGTCCCAGTCGGGTGAGTCGTCATCGGGCTCCCTCCTCCGTTTCTGGTGATCGGGACCGGTCTCGTACTTGTGTCTAGCTAGACAGTAGGGCATGAGGGCGATATGGCGGTTGCGCCCGGCTTCTGATTTGAGGTGCGCGCTGCAATATGGGCACACCTCTTGCGCGTAAGCAGTTGGATGTGGGTCCGTTCCGTTGGCTTGAGAAAGCTTGGGAGGTAGCATTGCGGCGCGGCGTGCTGCTCGCGCATACATGGTACCGCCACGACCCATCTTTGCAAGTAAGGGAAGTCGAACAGAGTGAAGAGTCAACGGTGAGCACGAATGGTTGTCTCTACGACATATTTTCTCTCACTCGTCGTATCATTTGCCGTATAGCCCACAGGAACCATTCCGCTCCGACCCGCCAGATATGGCTTTCGTGCCTGGCAGATCGGCCCGCGCGACGCTTCTTTTTACCGGATTCAGCACTAGGCAGGTTCGGCCGCCGGCTCAATTTGGTATGTTTCCTGAAGCCTCGTTTTTCATTGGGCGCTGACTTTCAGCTTGTTTTTTTTTCCGCGCTACCATTCAACCTCCCAACCTATTGCCACCATTTTGCCTGACATCCCCGGCGCCCATACCCTTTACGCACGACCTCGACTACCCGGCCTCCACACACGCACCACACCCACTGCCGGGTCGCGATGCAAAGAACGTGTAATTTACTCAAACAAATATTAGTCCCACGGCGTGTCTTCACATTTCGAGGTTTGTACTCACGTATATATAGCTATTCTGGTGTGCACTAACGTTGCTCACATCCTCATGCCCTCTCTCCTATCTCAACTACTTGCGAAGAGACGTAAATTGAACACTTCTGTAAGTCTAAGTTGTACTTTTTTGTCATATGTACTCACCCGGAACCTTACAGCGCCATGCCCCGAACGTCGTTCCAACCTCGGAAACCGCGCCTGAACCGAGGCGCTCTGGACGTTCGCGCCGCCCGTCAGCGCATAAACTTGAATCTGGTTGGTGGAGTCATTACTTCATTCTCGATACATACTCACCTGATGTTTAGATGCGTACAAGGCAAGCTCGCGAGAATCTAGCCGCCCCCCAAGCCCGTCAGAGCCAGCCCCCAAGGAGCGTAAAGAACGAAAACTCCCTTGGGGGAAGCCTGGGGAGCGGCCGGGACATATCCAACAGCCGCCGGATGCCGACGCTGGGCTTTCGTGCGACGAGGGCTCGCCGGGTGAGTAGACTCACTACACATTGGATAAGTACTGACAGCTGCTTGCTTACCGGGTGCAGAGCCGTTTGCCTCAGAGGGACCCCAACCTGGCGACCCGCGCTTGGCGAGTCGAGGTATGGATGGCAAGGCGGCCAAGGCAACCGACCGGGCGGAAACCGTCCGCCGCGCGTCGTCGGTTCTTGGCTTTGACGCGTCGAGGTACACGACAAAAACCCTTGAGGCTGTCCTTGCTTCAGTCCCGGATAACGGCGAAGAGATTGAAACGGGCGCCATGGAGGTTGAGGGGGGCAGTGCTCCGGTAAGTGCTTCGTTTGTGTTGTGTTTCTTTACTTGACGGGTTTCAGGCCCTCATGCAATCGACCGGACGAGTGGGATTGGCGCGCGGACACCAGTCACCCGCCACAGCAGCTCTAGGTAAATATGTCCCTTTAGTTTAGACTATCGCGTTAACATACTTCCATAGGTGGCCCGGCCAACAACAACTCGGCAATGGAGGACGAAGACGAGGATGAGCCCGAGTTCGTTGAACCTGGGCCTGTATATTCCATTTCTCAGCAACCTCCTCCGTCTTCCCCGCCCCATCATGCCACACCTCCCGCCTCTCCCGCCCCTCCCCCTCCTTCCACTACACCTCGGGTGAGGAAAGCCCTGCACGATGCGTCGGTTGCTCTTGGAGATGCCGAAGCCGAAGATCTTGACGCTTCTGGCGCCGGCTCGGACGGCGAATTTGAGAAAGCGCCACCCCCCAAACGGCCGCGGCTTGATCCACCCGCCCAGACTTCTCGCACGCATAACTCCCGTGTGCCGCTTCCGATCACGCCGTCTCATTCCACGCATTCGCATCGGACTTTGTCTCGCAATGAAATACCGCTCATGCCGATCTTCACACTCAACCACTCCCACGCCGGCCCGAGGACTCGCATTTCCTCCGCTTCAACGTCTGGCGACTTGTTCGCACCCCCGCCAACGTCTGACATCCGTTCCATCCTGTCTTGGGCAATTCGGGCAGCAAAACATGCGTCTGCGACCACACCTGTAGCAAGTTCATCGCGCCAAGCCAGTCAACCCGGGAGCTTATACGGTGTACTTGCTGAGGTTTTGGGTGATCTGGATGTTCGCCTCGCCACCTCAGAGCCCACACCGCAATTTGGCGCGTCGCGCCCTCCGTTCCCTCCTCAGCACATGCAATTCGTCGAGGATGACGCCGAGCTCCTTGAAGCTGAGGCCGCCCTGAGGCTTGGGAGACACCACGTAAGCTCAGTTTCTCTTCCTTGTCCGCCGTTCACACTAAGCTTATTCCAGCATATGAATGCGACTGGGAAGCCAACGCTGTCCGACTTCCCCGGGCTACCGCGGCGCGTCGCGTCCCTTGCGATTCCAGACCTCATTGTCACTGCCTGTACCCAAGGGGCATACGAGGTCTTTGGCACGGTCTCCGACTGGGCCACCAGTTGTTTCAATCATACTTGGCGTCGAGACCTACCAGATGAGCCATTGATCAAGCTACCGCGGCAACTGAACTCTCTGGTAAGCTCTTTTTCTTATCATTCACACATACCGGCTAATATATTATAGATGGTCCGCCGCGTCTCATGGTTCCGCGGCGAGTGCAAGAAGCGAGGGCAACCGGAGGTACCGTACGAGTACCCGTTCATCAACCCGGCACGGACAATCGAAGCAATAGAGTACAACCGCCAGCTCGCCATCGAGTTATTGCCGGATAGGTTTTACTATCGCGTAGGTTTTCTTTTCACGCGGTTTAAATTTGTTTTGGCCAACATATTTTTTGTGCTCCAGGATCCAAAGACCAAGACTGACCCGTACGAACACCCTGCCATCCCCCAATTCATTGCCGCGATCTTCTTTTGGGGGTCTGATTCGCTTGGAATGGCGTATCGCAACAAGTTTGACCCAATCCCTATTCCCGCGGTCGCCATGACTCTCACGATCATGCAGCACTGCCTCGGGGAGTGGAAAACTGGGCGGCGTGTCGAGGCGGCTCTGAATGCAGGCACCGAAGCAAGAATATACGACGCGCACTTGAAGGGTTTGCTCGAGTACGCGAAACCCGCGCCAGGGAGGCTCCGCGATTTTCGTGCGGACTGGTTCAAGTATTGCGTGTAAGTGCCAATTTTCTCCTCACCATCGCAACAACTAACTATCTACACGCGTAGGGATTATGCAAGCGAGGTACACGAGGACGATGACGCTCCTGTTCAGCCCATTACACGGGCCGACCGAGTGCGCCCGGACTCGCCTCATCGTTCGACCGGCCATCACGCCAAGGGCAAGGGACGGGCCGAATATTAACCCAGTACCTATTCAATTCTCGGCGCCCGAGTGTATTTGTAGCTGTGTCGTTCCTCTCGTGTATATATTCGGCCCTTCTGTACGTTCCTTCCTTGTTCCCCCCTTCCCATTTGAACTCCCTTCGCCCTCGTCCTACTCTCTGCTCTCGTCGCCATCTCAACCTACGGCCACCACTCTCCGTAGCCCTGCGTAGGTACCTTCCACCTCCATCAACACATTGGTTACTTACGGTCAAATGTAGCTTCGGTAGTGTTATTTGTTTAGCTCTTTGATTTGTTTACTTCTTGTTTGCTCGGTCTTGTTTGATTGCTTTGCCTCCTGTTTCATTTCGTGTTGATCTTTTTCCTGTCTATTGTGCCATTGTTTGTTTTGCGATCGCTTGTATGTCCGCTGATAATATCACACCATCACTCATATGATCTGCAAAGCTGAGCAGAAGCATGTCGCATTTTATAGCCGTTTTTGGTAGGTTTATGACCATATCCAAATCTGGATCGTATGATCTGACAATAATCGAGACTCTACTGATTAGGACGACTAATTTAAGCAACATAGATTCAATCCAGGAGTTTGGCTTCATCAAATGATGGATGCCAAATTAGGTATGTGGCCAAGATATTGGTTTGTGCTTGACAGAGACATTATATATGACATTTGGACTGAAATGTAAAGCCTGATAACCTAGTGTAATATAAGGATATTAGCAGGTGTGATTGGAGTGTCAATTTACCACTTATTTGCTGAGGGGTTTACCAGTCAAATTACTACAGATTTTACCCATATAATTTACCTGTCTAATTGCACCAGATTTAACCACCAAATTGACTGGTAAATTTATCAGACAAATAAGCGCTTATTTCTGGGGGGGGGATAGATAATGGTGTAATCGTGTAATTTGGGCAAATTTGCCACTATTTCACCCACACTTTCTTCCTGAGTAGACAGGCTCCTCAGTTCACTCCGCGTTGGACGGCCAGAAGTTTCGTTCGGACCGCTGTTGTGAAACCTAACGTGTTCACCCATCTAGGCTCCAGAAATTCTAGTCGCAGAAACGATTACTCTAAGCAGGGAAGGAGATGTGTATGCACTTGGCATGGTAAGTCGTCGGAGCCAATTTCGTTAGCTGGTACGGCGCTTTTGACGGATATATAATGCACAGACAATATTAGTATGGATCCCGCTGTCTTAGCGTAGGTTGGTTGTTGAGCTCTAGCTTACAGGAAATCGTCACCGGCGAGCTACCGTACTCCAACTACAAGAACGGTAGACATATCTGACCACTCCTTTTTATATCTACACCTCTAACACAGTCACTAAAACAGAGATGGCATTGATCTGCGCAATTGGTGCACGAAACGAAACTCCCAAACGATCAGCGACGCATATACCAACGGGTAGCCCTCACGGAGATGTACTCTGGTCGCTCCTTACAAAGTGCTGGTCCAGCGACCCGATGGATCGTCCTGGGAGCTCCGAGGTCGCGCATAGGGCGAGTATCTATTTGTATTTCCGATTCGTACGAAGCACTTACCATTATAAACGTTACCAGATGACGGAAATTACACGCGAAGGTCTGGCGGGCGCTCATAATGACACCTAGGATGTATTCATTGGGTCGTGCTTGGGTGGTGTCTGAGTTATACGTGGCGTGACTAGGGAAATGTTTATTCATTGTCGAATCATGGGAAGTTCCGCAGGATCAACTATGTAGCAGTTACGCTCAATTTTATGTGGGACGAGAATCGCAGCTATATAGTACCGTAAACACCCGGGAAATGGGCCAGAATTCAGCTTTCCGCTGCTGTACGAGCAATGTTTTTTTTTTTTCTTTCCTTTTTAAATCGATGATTTATTGTCGAATTGAGGCATGGCCTTATGTATCGACATGCAAGTCAAGTAGAAAAGAGAGAGAAGCGGAAACGGAAACGCAGAGCAGAGAGAGGAGAGAACAGTGGGGTGCCGAAGCGAGTACTAACTTGTGACAAAACTTAGCTCAATGTCTCAAGTAATATAAAAGAGAGAAAAAAAAAACTACGCATATACGAGGGCTATCTAAGATGGTCACGGAAACGACCGGTACTACGAATGAAATGAAATAAAGCCGGGAAAGCGATCTTGTTGAAAAAAAGGAAAGAGAGACTGAGGTAGTCCCTGCCTTTGGAGGCGAGGATGTCTTGCCTAGGTCGAGCATACTTCCAGCAACGAAGGATGAAGTGCGCGACAGTTTCAGGCGCGTCCCCGCAGCCCTCACAAATCGGCGAGTCCACAGCGTGAATCGAGTGGAGGTGTCGCTGGAGCTGAACGTGCCCCGTGATTAGTCGGAAGAGGAGTGTGGCGTAGGGTCTAGGCAGTCGGTCGACGGTGGCGAGGAAAATGCTAGGATTGATGGAGGGGAAGCGGTTGCGGAGTTTGACGCCCTGTTGAGAACTTTCCCAGTTGCGTAATGCATATTCCCGGTTGGTCTCCTTGAGTATCACTTTCGCTGTGTGCCTAGTGATGACGGGCCTGTAGTCGACCAGGAGCTCCGGGACGAAGACCGTTGGGTATATCTTCCCTCGTGCTGCTGCTTTGGCCTCTGCGTCCGCCTGGAGGCTTCCTTCGACGTCCTGATGCCCTGGGCACAACAGCAAGGAGAGAAGCAGACAGTCCTCCCTGCTTTCAATGCGTTTCATTTCGGACCTTATCCTACGCAGGAGGGACCTCGGAGCGCCAAACGCCTCACCCTTGACGCAGGCTACCGCCACCTGAGAGTCGCTGTAAATGGTTGCAACTTTGACCTTGAGTAACCTAGACAGGATACGGGTAGCACACAGGATACCCGCCAGTTCTGCTTCCAGACTCGAGCACTGCTCCTTAACCCCGAGGCGAGCGCCGGACCTGGCGCACGAGCAATGTTACACGTATTGTCATGACAGTCTACTGGACTGTAGCTGATACGCTTGTGATACTATATGCAAAGTTTGGAGACGATGGTATGTCTACATCGGTTGTGAGAGTTGGTACAAGAAAGTTCAGGAAATCAGGCAAATACCGGGAAGTCGGCCACGTGACATGCTGCTGCGCCCTCTCTCGCACACCTCGCTTCTCACTCAAAGCATGCTCAAAGCGGAAGACTTAAAAGCGTAAATATATGCGCAATGTTTCTTATGCAAATTCTGGACTGGATAGAGCCCACAGCAAGCAGGATTGTCACAACCCTGTACTATCTAAGGTGTGAGCTCGGTCTTAGGTCCGTCGAGGGACTCGGTACGCTTCGCGCTTGTGCTGAAGGTGTCTTGTTGCGACCCGCTTGTGGGTGCGCCTCGTGGCTACGATGTGGACCGCGGTCCCTTGGCCTGAATAGGCACTGGT